>CM077284.1:57381432-57383932 GCA_039654925.1 Anguilla pacifica
GAAGGATGGGGTCAGGCCCCGCTTTTTTCCTCTGCCCCCTCCCCTCCCCGCCCCCCGCGCCGTGTTCGATTGTATCTGCCCCCCCTTTTCCCTTCTGGTCTGCGTCTCTCCGGCTCTGTCTCTTATCTTCATCGCTTTGCGAGGGCAGCTCGCCCGGGCTCTCCTGTCCTCTCCTCCCTTATTTGCAGTTGCCGTGGCAACCGCTGCTACGCGGTGCCAGAGCGGCGTGTGGAAGGCGCCGCTCTACAGAGCGCTGTGTACCACGCGCCGCGCCGCGCACGCGGAGAGAGTCCAGCGAGTTTCTGGGGAGAGGGGGCCGCTGGGAATGAAAGGTTACCAAAGGGACAGAGTCGGTTTGTGGAAGAGACGCTACCCACAGGGATTTTCATTCATGTTTTTTGCGGGGGGGGCGATATGTAGACGGGCCCTGTTAGATGTGTGTTAAACAGCTGTTGTCCAGTGTGGTTTTCCAGTTTCATTGGAAGAGCTACAGTGCCCCACTGTTGGAATGGCAGAACTGCTGCAGCTTCATATGAAAGGTACATGTTTAAGGCCTGTCACTCACACAGTGCATTTTAAAGCCCTATTACTGAGACTACGCCTTCTGCAGATCTGAACATAGAAGCTGTGGGTTAGTGCCACCTTTCCAAATATGCTCTCCTCTTCATCTGGTCTGGTAGGTTCAATTGGCAACAAAACTGTTTCTGACTGTATCTGTCAGAAACCGTTCTTGTTTCTTTTTCAGTTTCTGAGACGTGTTAGTGTTTTACAGCCAGACGCGAGAGAATGCGCGGTCTGAGTCGGCGGTCATGAGCGGACAGCCTCGGCTTCCTTTCTGCCGTCCTCCTTTGTTCTCTCATCCGGCCCGCCAACCCCCTACAAATCTGCTCTGCTGCTCTTCCTCCGGCCCGGACAGCCGAGGTGCGGTTCACAGCCCGGGAGGAGAGGAGGGAGCCTCCTGCAGGTTAAATACTGAGCCGGGTATCAGAGGCGGCGATTCGCCAGCCCTGGGCGTTCGCGCGCGCACACGCGGCGTAGAGACGTTCGCCCCGTCAGTCTCGCCCCGCTCCGCCGACCTGGCGCGTGCCAACGACATCACGCTTCAGTCCGTGACATCAGCCGCGCTTCCGCGCTCTCCTTTCGTGCAGGCAGCGCCCGCGGCAATGTCTGAGCCTCAGACGGAAGCTGAAGCCGGCTAGAAGTACGCCGGTTTTTTTGTTTTTTTTCTGCGCCGCAGCTGGTGATTGGCCAGAATGCGTCGCTGATAATAAAGTAAATAAAGCTGACGGTGGTTTGAACATCTTTCAGCTTAAGGGGATAATGTGCTGGCAGCAATAATAAGACAGGGCGCTGCAAAAACGCTGAATCCACTTCACGCATTTTCCCTTTTAGACCATTCTAAACGAGCTGGTCTCCTAAATACAGTGCTTACAGATTAGGCTCATTAATGAAATGTTTTTTGGGATTTTGGGTTGCGCTTTTGTGATTTAGGGCTTTGCCACAGTGATTTATTCATTAGCTTTTGCTTATTTAAAATAAGTTCAGCCCAAAACCATCAGTTGGTATGTTTTTTTTTTTTTTTTTGAAAATGTAACTTGGAAGACACTTTATTTAATGCCTGTCTGTAGATGCTTGAAATAAGTGGAAATTTATTTGGAAAGTAGCAACATATTTATGACTGTATGAAAAGCCCAAACTAACCTGACCTAAAAGGGCGTAACTAAAAAGGTCATATACACTGCCCAGTGCTGAAAGATTAGAGTCTCACAGGGACAGATACCAAGCAGAACCGCTCGACCTTCTCCCTCCTTATGCAGAAATAAATAGATGTTGGACGCGGTCCAGTTTGGCACACACTGTGTGCTCGGCTGCTGATTTTAATGGCCTTTGTGTCGCCTTTTGTTCCTTGCGGCTGTTTTTATTTTTAAAATCGTTAACGAATTTTCTTCTTTTTTTTTTTTTTTTTTTTTGCTTAGGCGTAGTTAAAAATATTCCGTGCTGAAAATGTAGGTCCTGTTTTTTTAATTTATAAAAGCCGTTTTTCTTCTTCTTTCGCCTAAGACGTCTCGTTGAGCGAAACGTCGGTCTCCATCGGCTCTCACCTCAGTAGGCACGGTGGCGAATCCATATTTAATGCTCAGCCTCTGAATTAATGATGCCTGGGAAGGTTGAGGCGAGCCCAGGAGCTGCCAGGTGAGGCTGTGCTTTCCCGTGGCTCCTCCCCCCTCGCCACCCCAGTGGCGGGAACGCCGCGGTAGACGCCCGAGCGATTCTCAAACCTTCAGCGCTCCCGCCCCCCCACCCTTAAAAGGATTTGATAATTCACTTTTCCCGCTTGCTGTCACGCTCATTGGCGTAATGCAATTACTCGTCTTGCTCTTTCAGGCGAACGCCGCTCTTTTCCATCAGGCACACGCACGCTGCGTGACCAGCGACGCTCCACAGGGGCTCCACAGGGGCGACGCTCCACAGGGGCCCCGCAGAGGGCCGGTAGTGCGCC
>CM077284.1:57388932-57486432 GCA_039654925.1 Anguilla pacifica
TTGCTGTCAGTGCTCAGGATTTTTCTTCTCTTGAAACCTGCTAGCTCAAGCTGTGCGTTTAATGAGTGGTGATTGCCTGTGATATTGGCGCATTGTTAGTGCCTGCTCTGCTGTATCAGAGCAAGCACTGCATTATACTGAGAGGGGGCGGGGTCTGCAATCCCTTATATGGGCAGAGAAAGGCATGTGACACTTGAGTGGCCCACTCTCCCCTCCTCTAACCTGAAAGACCTTTCAAACATGATGTTTTTTATAAGGGACATTTGGTTCCGCCCCCTTTTTCTGTATAATGGTAATGGTGTACAGGGGTCTAAAAGGGTCGCCTCTATCTACATTCATGGCTGATAAGGACTATCACACTTTTGATGATTCCTGTATTAATCAGTTCTTTCTGTGCTGAGGTACTCTGCTAGGTTTTGCCATTGTAGTGATAAGAACCATAACAAGCTTAGCACGCTTGATGTCCCTGTGTTTCTGTGGGAGGAAGCTGGAGGAAAGTGGACTTCTGTATATTGTTGTTAGCTAATTTTTTATTTATTTATTTTTTATTTCAGTGCGTCATTACAGAATGGAGCTGCGCTGCACGTAATGTCTGCTTTCATCATTTCACTCATTTTAAGAAAATTATTGTCAAAGGGGATCCAAAAGTCACACTCATTTTAGTCATTGCCGAACAGTAAAAGGAGACAGAAGAGCTCCGATGTGTCTTTCTGGCGACACAGCTTTAGTGGTCACAGGCTTGTTTGGAGAGTGCTCTGAGTACAGCTTTCCTGCGTCGGACGCGAACGCTGCGGTGGCTGTGGGCCAGGTCAGCAGCTCGTCTTTTGTGCAGCACCTAAAACACGCTGGAAAAGGCGAAGGCAGATCCACGATTGATACGGCACGTGTCTGAAGCAGCAGGACGCAAAGAGCCAGTTCCTTGAAAGGGATCATAATCTGCTACTTGGAACTCCATCTGAATTAGAACAGGTGATGCTGACTGGAAACAAACTCTCTGCAAAGTGCTTTAAAGCTGCGTCGGCCCCACAATGCAACACAGCTGATTCATTCAGCCACCTTAAAGGCCGTCGTAAAGTTCAGCATGATGAATGCATGGAGATGAGGGAGTTATCTGTTGATTTCGATGTTCAGGTGTAATAAAACTGTTTTGCTTACAAAATCAATGCATAATTGTGATAAATAACCGTGATCACAATATTGAGCAAAATTACCTTTGTTTTCATTTTATTCATAGAGATCCTAATTACTTTCTCAGTGTATTTTCCATACCTTACGTTGGAAAGACCATTTGAGCAGGATGGGGTGAATTGCTCTGCATCTAGGCTACATTTTCAAGGACCTCAAACAGAATATTTAATGGCTGGTGAGTCGCTGGATTACCTGCTGCATTGTGGGAAGTTTAACTAGGGATAGATTGAACCCTGGGATCTGATTGGCTGAAGCAAGTTTGTCTGTTTCGGTTTGGATTTAGAGCTTGTTTAGAAACGTTCTCCTGAGTCTTTTCTTGGCTGCTAACAGTATCAGTAATCTTACTTCAGAGCCGTTTATCTTGTGGTGACTGAGTCCCTTCTCTTACCCTGCTTCTCACAAGCAGCTCCTCTCCAAGGTTCAGAGTCTTAACGAGCCAGACGTGGTTTTATTTTTCCTCTCCTCCCCCTCTCTCTGTCTCTTTGTTCTGTTGTTCACTGGCGAGGGTAGACTGTCTTCTCTTGAGGCGGCACAGTGCGTTGTCAACGGCAAGTTTTTTTATTTTTTTTGAGCAAGCTCAAGAGGGCCTTAAATATAGTCACCAAAATCGGATGCTTTTATAAACATGCATAGATGCAGTGGGCTGGAGCTTTTATAGACCTGCCCCCCCCCCCACTCCTTCCTCATCTTTCTCAAACTACGCCCCCCCCCCACACCCCCCCACCAACGCTGGCAACTCTTAACTTCCACTTTTAGAGCTTTTTCCTCCTTTCGTTCATCCATCCATCATAGCAGGACATGCAAGAACGAGACTGAGAACATAAGTGGAAAGTAGGAAATTCAATTGGGGAACAAAAAAAAAGAGAGAAAGTTTGATTGCTACCTGTCAGTGCCATTTGTCACATGACCAGCAAGCGCACACTCAGGGAAAGAACTGTTCTGCTTCTGTTCAGTTTTTTTTTTCTTTCTTTTAAGCATTGCCATTGCCAACTCCCCCTCAAGTCATCATCGGATTCAGCACATCTTTGGTTTTCAGTCCTGATTTAGATGTGTTCAAGATGGGTGTGCTTGTTCAGTGAGCTTTTATTCAAGAACATTCCATGTCAATTCATTTTAATTAATTTTACTTCCAAAAATATCATTTTGATTCACTGACATACACATTTTATTCATCCCGGTTATCTGTGCCTTACTCATAATGCCTCTTCCTCATGAACAAATAAAGCAAATATATCGTTTTTTGGTGTATCTAGGCCTCCCAGCCCTTTATTCAGTTCTGTATCATCAGTCTTCCGTGTGCTGATAAGGTGCCGTGTCTTGTCCTGGCTCACATGTGCTTTGTGCAGTGCCTGCAGAGTAATAGAAGAAGAAAGAACACTGAGTGAAATCCTGCTCATGCTCCTCTGCCCGTGTTAAATAAGACACTGTGGTCTCCCAGTCATTTGTCTGGCACAGAGGAGTCTGTACTGGGTGCTGCTGCTGCTGGCATTTATCTTCGTATTTGGACAATCGCTACAGTGGTTCTGTGGGCATTTAGGCTGCTTCTGTTCTAAAAGAAAAACTGCTGAACATAAACTGTACAGTTGTCCAGAGAATAAGCAATATTTAAGATTTTTTTTTTTTGTGCTTTTCTCTCTGATGGATACGCGAGATTTCCACGGTGCCGTTTCCTTGACTGCGAGCGAGGCCTGCGTGTTTTGGGGCTTCCCGTCGACGACGCGTTGCGGCCGGGGCGGGGGGAGACGGACGGAATGGGGGGGGGTGGGGGGGTGGGCCATCGGCGGGCTCAGAATGGAGTCGGAACGGGCCGGAGTAAAATTAGGATTCCTGCTTGCCAGTGGGAAAAAGAGAAGGGGATGAAGAAGTCTGGGGAAAATGAGAAAAGGCGATTTAAATGGCAGATTGCGGAGCTTAATGATCTGAGAGAGGCCAGTCATTTATATTGCCGGAAGCTAATTTTCCTTATCTGGAATTTGACTTTAAACATAAAGTTACAGGAACTTTAAATGATGTGAATAGCAGGAAACATTTTCTGCTTTAAACTTTAACTGAAGGGCGAAATTTATGCTGTTACATGTAGGTGCACAGTGCACAGTGCAGGGCAAATGCTTTGGGGATCTCAACTTCCAGCAAAAGAGAGAGGAGTTCTGAGTTCTTTTCTTCTCATTTAAAGGTCGTTTGTCTTAAAGCATTTTGTAACTATGAGAACAGTTATCGCAACAATTTGTTTAGTGTGCTCATTTTAAATGCCTAACGCATTGATATTTTTTCTGCCATTAACACACGTTCCCTTTACTTCCAGTTTCCGCCAAAATGAGCATGTGGTGCTTGCTGCCAGTGCGCTCTGGCACAGGAATATATGAAACACAGGGATGTATCAAATCGTGGGAAGACTGTCACCATTTCAAGATTAATTACTGCTGTCCTGCTACTGTAATGGGAAAATAAAAGATTTAATGAATTCATGAACATAATTTGGTTACACACATTGTAGCTGCCATTGTTTCTTAAACTATTTTTCAATATTTATGTAGATAAATCTACGCTCTTAGGTTTCTCTTTCGTTCTTCCTGTGTGTGTGTTGTGCATTCTGCGTAGTCGTCATGTGATGGAGGAGAAAACTAGGAGAAAGCCTGGAGTAAAAAGTTTGCTTTGGTCTGCAGTTTTAAGGAACCTGAGGGCGCTGAATTCCAGCCCTGGCTGTGTGTAGCCACAGGGCTCTCTGTTGGGAAGCCATGCACTGGGCTGACTGGTGAGCAGGCCAGAGAGCTGACCTGACTAAGTTCCCGGTTCGAGATTAGAGAGGCTAGCGTAGCCGGATGATTCAAACAGCTTTTTCTCTCTTTGTTTTTTGTCTTTATACTATTTCAGGTTCCAGAAAGTGTCGACTTTTTTTTTTTTTTTTGTATTGTTGAGTGAGTGTGTGGACGGGAGCAGGAGTGGCCGTGCGAGTCTGCCGATTGGCTGGCCCGTGGCCTTCTTTTACTGCACCGATACGACCCGGCACGTACTGAGGTTTGTATTTCTGCGAATCGCAGCATTGTGACTCGAACAGGAGCGCAATAATAATCCTGGTTGCGCTGCCAAAAAAATCCCACCGACTTTGCGGGAGGGGAGGATGCCAGGTGGGGGTGGGGGGGTTGGGGTGTTGGGCTAAGGACACGGAAGCCCCGAACCCGTTTGAGCCGTTCTGAGCGGTGATGGCAAGCAGCAGATCGGGGCTCCTTGCATGAATTTCAGTTTATTAAGCAAATGTGACTTTTTTGTTTTGCCAGACAGTCCTTTTGTGACGAGCGGCGGGGAACGGGGGGAAACTGCAGAGCGGATGAAAACGCACGTCGCAGGGTGATTTAGACTCGGGTTCGGGAGGCCGGGGAGAGGAGCGCGTTTCGCTTGCGTCTGGGCTTTTTCCTGCCCTCGCGCTCTTTTCGGGGAGCAGATGGAAGGAGCGCTGTTCTGTCAGCACGAGCGCTCCCGAAAGCGCCGCTCCATCCCATCCCCCTGCTGCTCGCCATAAAAGGCCCGAAACCCGCCTCTCTGCGCCCCCTCTGCTGCCAGGACGCTCGTCTGAAAAAGAACCGCAGTCCTCTGGCTGCTCGTTTTCTTGATGAATTCTGCGTTTCCCGTTTTCCTGAGTTGGAAGCAATGAATCGTTTGGGGGAAGGGGGAGGCCACGGTTGCGTAGATCAGTGGCCTCCGTTTTGGTGGGGTTGTAGCCAGTGACAGAAGCTGGAGGTTATGGAGTCCCATAATGCCGAGCTCTCAACTCCTGGCCCGGAGGGCCACCGTGTCTGCAGATTTTTAGGGGTTTTCTTTCAGTCCACACTGTTTAGGCCTGGAAAAAAGATGTGCAGACTTAATGCAATCAATGACTTAAATGAAGCACTTTAATGGAGGAGCACCAAAAATCAGCACTGCAACCCTCCAGGATTTCAGTTTGAGGTCCCTGTCCTAATGGGGAAAGCATTGTTCTCTAACTCATAAAAACGTCTTTGGGCCACTGAAAATGCATCATAGCTCCACCCCCACTCCATTCGTCCCTCATCACTGGATGATTTTTCACTGTTCAGAATCCGGCAAAAAAAAAAACTTTCATTTTAATGTCTTGCCGCAGTGATGTCACAGTTGAAGAATCCTCCACCGAGCTGATTGGGCAGCCTCTGAATCACATGATCACACACTTCTCAGATGGTCTGGCAAAATCTCTCTTTGCTCATCCTTCTGTCTTTCTTAATGGAGCTCTGTTTCTGCACCCTCCCTCCCCCAGGCTCTGGCCGCTGCTGCTGCTGCTGCTGCTGCTTTGGCATGCAGTATTTGCCTCACATGCAGCACGTGTGTTTGAGCGTGGTGTTTGAAAGGGGCGCATGTGCACTGCTGCGGGGGGTGTGCAGTAATACGGAAGCTTGGCCCCCGCTCCTTCCCTACGCTCAGCTACTGTCTGTTTTCACTGGCTCCGGGCTCCTAATGTAAATATTAATACAATAAAAAGATGACAATCTGTGCAGAAGAGAGGGGACTGCAGAGGGAACTGAGTCAAGTGCTGACAACGAATGTTCCCATTCTTACCCAGCCATTCGGTGCCATTCTTACCCAGCCATTCTTACCCAGCCATTCTTACCCAGCCATTCGCTGCCATTCTTACCCAACCATTCTTACCCAGCCATTCGCTGCCATTCTTACCCAGCCATTCGCTGCCATTCTTACCCAGCCATTCTTACCCAGCCATTCTTACCCAGCCATTCGCTGCCATTCTTACCCAGCCATTCTTACCCAGCCATTCTTACCCAACCATTCTCTGCCATTCTTACCCAGCCATTCTTACCCAGCCATTCGCTGCCATTCTTACCCAGCCATTCTTACCCAGCCATTCGCTGCCATTCTTACCCAGCCATTCTTACCCAGCCATTCGCTGCCATTCTTACCCAGCCATTCTTACCCAGCCATTCTCTGCCATTCTTACCCAGCCATTCGCTGCCATTCTTACCCAGCCATTCGCTGCCATTCTTACCCAGCCATTCGCTGCCATTCTAACCCAGCCATTCGCTGCCATTCTTACCCAGCCATTCTTACCCAGCCATTCGCTGCCATTCTTACCCAGCCATTCTTACCCAGCCATTCGCTGCCATTCTTACCCAGCCATTCTTACCCAGCCATTCTCTGCCATTCTTACCCAGCCATTCGCTGCCATTCTTACCCAGCCATTCGCTGCCATTCTTACCCAGCCATTCGCTGCCATTCTAACCCAGCCATTCGCTGCCATTCTTACCCAGCCATTCTAACCCAGCCATTTGCTGCCATTCTTACCCAGCCATTCGCTGCCATTCTTACCCAGCCATTCGCTGCCATTCTTACCCAGCCATTCGCTGCCATTCTTACCCAGCCATTCTAACCCAGCCATTCGCTGCCATTCTTACCCAGCCATTCGCTGCCATTCTTACCCAGCCATTCGCTGCCATTCTTACCCAGCCATTCTCACCCAGCCTCTTTCCAAGCTCTGAGTCCGGCCCACCTGATAGGAGCATCTGCTGCATTTCAAAGCATTTCCTCTGCTTTTAGTCTCTCTTAAGCAAATTATCGCTTACCTCATCATGGGAAAACAGTCATTAAAAATGTTCTGGTCATGGCTTAGGGTTATAACCATACAACAACATGATGATGACACTTTAAAAACATTTTTTTTTAATTCTTTTTTTCCACATGGCTTTTCTTAGCGCCCGAACATAGACGCACAGCGACACTCGCGCACACACACACACACACACACACACACCCAGTACTTGCGGAAAGTTTGCATTGTGGGCTCTCGGTCTGTGGCGTTGTCTTGACAAGCCGTCACTCAAGCCACCCGGCGCTTTCCGCGGCGGGGACGGTAGCCATGGCAACCACAGTCGAGCGGCAGCCGGTGACGCGGGAGAGGCGCGCCTGACAGCTCCGCGCCTCCTCGCGGGCCGTCCCAACTTTCCCCTCCGCCCCGAAAGTCAGTGCATAGCAGCCTATTCAGCACATTAAAAACAAACAGAGCGGGCCGCCGCCCAGGGCTCTCCTTTCAGAGGGACGGGGGGGGGGGTGATTACGCGGTAAGTTACGGCGCGGGGAGACCGCCGCCGGCCCCTGGTTGCCGTGGTTTTTGTTAAGCGTTCCGCACGAGCGCGCGCATCACCGCCTCCACTCTGGCCAGGGCCCTTTTTCCCTCTTCCGCCGCTCGCAATCCTCATTTTGTTTTTCCTCCGCGGAGGAAAAGTGAAAAAAGTCTTTCTTGTTATCGGCAGAGCCTCTTTCCAAAAACTCCCATTGAGCCAAATTTGGCGCTTCAAACGGCTGCCTCTCCCTCACTAATAAATAAATATCTCATTAATAAATGCTATTTCTCCCCCCCCCCCCCCCCCCCCCCGGAACCCCGTGTCACCGGTCGCCGGCAATTTCTTCGAGGGGCGGGAAAAAAAAAAAAAAAGATGAGAAACAAACCGGAATCCTGAATTAGAAATGACCCGAGATTGAGTCTATCCATAATTTAAAAAACAATATGAAAGTGCTGGTTTTAGTAACTTCTTTCTCTTTTTTTTTTTTTTTTTTGATTCGGTAATTACAGAAAGCACTTTGGCCTGGCACCAGAAAGACAGAGCCTCCATTTAGATTAGCGGCGGGCTAATTAGCACCGCGCGCTTATTTTCTGTAAAAGCGCCGGTCTCTAATGGCGCTGCAGATTGATTTAAATGCAAACTAGAGAGGATTTAATGAACTCCTCTTACAGTGAGTGTTTAACAGGAATCTGCTCGCGCGCGCAGACAGGCCGGGAAACAACAGTCGGACCATCCATTATTCATTGTTGTATTTTCTCCATAAAACGACGCCTAATTGCCCTAAAGCGACTGAGAGACTGTCCTGACGGAGCAAAAAAAAACGGGTGAGAACAGGTGAAAAAGAAAGGAGTGAGCGGTTCGGTATGAACTGATAAATAAGAGCGTGTGGGTGACGTAAGAACAGATAAATAAGAGCGTGTGGGTGACATATGAACAGATAAATAAGAGCTTGTGGGTGACATAAGAACAGATAAATAAGAGCGTGCGGGTGACGTAAGAACAGATAAATAAGAGCGTGTGGGTGACGTATGAACAGATAGTCGCAATTAGCGTCCGCGTTGGGTTCTGAACAGATTGGTCCAGTTGTAAATGGAGAGCTACGAAAAGATAGGGGCGGTAGTGGAGAGTGAATGGATAAACACAAAAGAAGGATATGCATAGCCGGATAATGGGATGATGCGGTGGGAAAAGATGGTGGGATGTGAATGGGTAGAGGAAGGGGGAGGTGGGAGACGAGTGTTTGCAGGTAGACTGCAGCGCAGTGGTGCAGTGACAGGCGCGACTGCTGTGCTGAGTGGTGAGTGGGCGGCCATTTTTTTTTTTTTTTATCCCTCTGCCGCGGAGCACGGAAACAAAATAGCAGGAAAGTGAAAATACACTGCCTCAAAACAGAGATAATAAGGAACTCTCCAGCTGTCTCTCGCAAAAGGAAAAGGACGGGATGCGGAGAGCCAGCCAGCGCACGCGCACACACACGCACACACACAGCAGCCGTGTCCAAACGGGTCTCTTCCACCGATGCTCAGCCGGCCGTGCCTGCAGAACAGGCCTGAGCGTGATTACTGATCCCCCTCAGCTGTGCCGGCCTGCGTGTGAGGCTGCTGCTGTCTGCGGTTATGGGAGGGAACACGGGAAGCTAACGGTGAGCCAAGGGGAGCAGCCTCTTCTACAGGGAGGGAGGGCAGTGTAGACAGGGTGGTGTGGGGGAGACTGGGAGTGTGCTATAATGCGGAGGTGTAAGTGAGGTTTCTGATTCGGTTGGGTGTAGGGGGAGGTTAGCTTTTGGGGCTAAATAACTGCTGCCTCTTTCACTGAAAAATATTTAGTGTTAGTTCATCTCATCGTTTTATGAGTCCGGTGGAGAACAAATGTATTCTATCACAGCTGATTTAACCGACGTACTGCTGTGTCCCGTTCAGTATTGTAGACTCCTCTCCCTGTGCTAGTACTGCAGATTTCAGCCTTCCTTTGCGTTCAGCACAGCCAACTCCCCACGTGTTTTCAGACTGATTTGTGCGTGTGTTTGTGCAGTTTCTCTTGTGCATATGTGCCTGCTGCCCTGTTTTATTTGCATGGTCATAAGAATATTGCCAAAGAAATGCCTTTAGCTGATGAATGGCCATAGTAAATATTAAGCTAATAAGCAATACGTATAAAACTCATACAGGAGTTACCTTCTCTGCCGCTGGCTATTGAATTACCCACTCAACCGTTTTCTTTCTGCAGCGTAGTAACAAACAACTACCACACAGTGCCCCTCCACAGAGTTCTACACAAACCACTACTGTACAGCACCCCTCCACAGAGTTCTACACAAACCACTACTGTACAGCACCCCTCCCTACAGTTCTACACAAACCACTACTGTACAGTACCCCTCCCTACAGTTCTACACAAACCACTACTGTACAGTACACCCCTCCACAGAGTTCTACACAAACCACTACTGTACAGTACACCCCTCCACAGAGTTCTACACAAACCACTACTGTACAGTACCCCTCCCTACAGTTCTACACAAACCACTACTGTACAGCACCCCTCCCTACAGTTCTACACAAACCACTACTGTACAGCACCCCTCCCTAGTTCTACACAAACCACTACTGTACAGCACCCCTCCCTACAGTTCTACACAAACCACTACTGTACAGCACCCCTCCCTACAGTTCTACACAAACCACTACTGTACAGTACCCCTCCCTACAGTTCTACACAAACCACTACTGTACAGTACACCCCTCCACAGAGTTCTACACAAACCACTACTGTACAGTACACCCCTCCACAGAGTTCTACACAAACCACTACTGTACAGTACCCCTCCCTACAGTTCTACACAAACCACTACTGTACAGCACCCCTCCCTACAGTTCTACACAAACCACTACTGTACAGCACCCCTCCCTAGTTCTACACAAACCACTACTGTACAGCACCCCTCCCTACAGTTCTACACAAACCACTACTGTACAGCACCCCTCCCTACAGTTCTACACAAACCACTACTGTACAGCACCCCTCCCTAGTTCTACACAAACCACTACTGTACAGCACCCCTCCACAGAGTTCTACACAAACCACTACTGTACAGCACCCCTCCACAGAGTTCTACACAAACCACTACTGTACAGTACCCCTCCCTACAGTTCTACACAAACCACTACTGTACAGCACCCCTCCCTACAGTTCTACACAAACCACTACTGTACAGCACCCCTCCCTACAGTTCTACACAAACCACTACTGTACAGCACCCCTCCCTAGTTCTACACAAACCACTACTGTACAGCACCCCTCCACAGAGTTCTACACAAACCACTACTGTACAGCACCCCTCCACAGAGTTCTACACAAACCACTACTGTACAGTACCCCTCCCTACAGTTCTACACAAACCACTACTGTACAGTACCCCTCCCTACAGTTCGACACAAACCACTACTGTACAGCACCCCTCCCTAGTTCTACACAAACCACTACTGTACAGTACCCCTCCCTACAGTTCTACACAAACCACTACTGTACAGCACCCCTCCCTAGTTCTACACAAACCACTACTGTACAGTACCCCTCCCTACAGTTCTACACAAACCACTACTGTACAGTACCCCTCCCTAGTTCTACACAAACCACTACTGTACAGTACCCCTCCACAGAGTTCTACACAAACCACTACTGTACAGCACCCCTCCCTACAATTCTACACAAACCACTACTGTACAGCACCCCTCCCTACAGTTCTACACAAACCACTACTGTACAGTACCCCTCCCTACAGTTCTACACAAATGGCTACCACACAATACTCAGTGTAATTACACACAAACCGGTGTTACATAAGCCTGCATGATGGTTCCCTACAAACTGCAACCACAGCTCATGTGTTTACATGCAGAGCACTGTGCGTGTGTGATAGTGCGAGAGTGTGTGCGTGTGCGACGCGTGCGCGGGCCCAGCGTACGGGCCCAGCGATTGATTTCCTGGCAGCGGAGCCGTTAATGCTCCACTCAAAGAGACTGCAGAAAAGTGCGCAGATTCAATCAGCCGGCCCCCGAGAAGAATCTCCATGCTAATGCGGGCAGCCAGTCCTATCTGCAGAGCCCTGCTTTTCATTAGAACAGAGAGATGAGGCCCCGCGCCCAGCCACCGCCGTATTGATCTCACCCAGAGCCCCGGTGATCAAAGTCTGAATAAATACATCTGCCAGGACAGCTCTCTGACAGAGGGAGGGAGAGAGAGGGTGAGAGAGAGTGAGTGAGAGAGAGGGGGAGAGGGGAGAGAGGGGGAGAGGGAGAGGGGGGGAGAGAGGGAGTGAGAGAGAGGGGAGAAAGAGAGAGAGAGGGGGGAGGGGAGAGAGAGAGGGGGAGAGGGAGAGAAGGAGAGAGGGAGGGAGTGAGAGAGAGAGAGGGGGAAGCTGGGTCGGGCAGAGCGGTTACCTGGGAACACGTGGTGAGTGGCGAGGTTTCTGTGGGGCCCTATTGCAGGCCCCTCTGCGCGGTGTGGGATCCTGTCTCTGGAGAGTAGGCCCCGCTGCCGGTGGTCATACGCTGGCCTGCTTTATCAGCCACAGACACAGCGCGCTTTTTTTTCTTTTCTTTTTTTTGGAAAAATTGCAGTCTGTTACAAGCTCCAGTTTTGTATGCGCTGGATGGTTGTGTTATGCATTCACATTTGCATGCATTTATTTAGGAATCCGTGCCTGCTACATTGTGCGTATGATAGCTTAGACAAACAACCTGTATAGATAGAAAAATTAAGCAAAGATACCAGTTGAAAAAAGGTGGCATTGTATTAAAACATACTGTAATAGAATTGTCAAGTGTAGGTATATTAATTATTTTTCTAATTATATTGCTTGTAATAAGTGATACTTGTGTATATATCTGTGTGTGCGTGCGTGCGTGCAGGTTGCAGTATAATTAAGAGAGTAATAATGTGATACATGTGTATATCTGTGTGTGTGTGTGCATGTAGGTCACAGTATAATTAAGAGTATTAATGTGATACGTGTGTGTGTGTGTGTGTGCGCGTGTGCGTGCGTGCAGGTCGCAATATAATTAAGAGAGTATTAATAATGTGATACGTGTGTGTGTGTGTGTGTGAGTGCGCAGGTCGCAGTATAATTAAGAGAGTATGAATGTGATGCGTGTGTGTGAGTGCGTAGGTTGCAGTATAATTAAGAGTAATAATGTGATACACGTGTGTGTGTGTGTGTGTGTGTGTGTGTGAGTGCGTGCGTAGGTTGCAGTATAATTAAGAGAGTAATAATGTGATACGTGTGTGTGTATATCTGTGTGTGTGTGTGTGTGAGTGTGCAGGTTGCAGTATAATTAAGAGAGTAATAATGTGATACGTGTGTGTGTGTGTGTGTGTGTGTGTGTGTGTGTGTGTGAGTGCGCAGGTTGCAGTATAATTAAGAGTATTAATAATGTGATACGTGTGTGTGTGTGTGTGTGTGTGAGTGTGCAGGTTGCAGTATAATTAAGAGAGTAATAATGTGATACGTGTGTGTGTGTGTGTGTGTGTGTGTGAGTGCGCAGGTTACAGTATAATTAAGAGTATTAATAATGTGATACGTGTGTGTGTGTGTGTGTGTGTGAGTGCGTAGGTTGCAGTATAATTAAGAGAGTAATAATGTGATACGTGTGTGTGTGTGTGTGTGTGTGTGTGTGTGTGTGTGTGTGTGAGTGCGCAGGTTGCAGTATAATTAAGAGAGTAATAATGTGATGTGTGTGTGTGTGTGTGTGTGTGTGTGTGTGTGTGTGTGAGTGAGTGCGCAGGTTGCAGTATAATTAAGAGAGTAATAATGTGATGTGTGTGTGTGTGTGTGTGTGTGTGTGTGTGTGTGTGTGTGTGAGAGAGTGCGCAGGTTGCAGTATAATTAAGAGAGTAATAATGTGATACGTGTGTGTGTGCGCTGCATTACAGTGTTAATGTGGAACTGCTGTTTTTTGATGAAGTCTCTTCAGCTCAGATTTGAGAAACAGATTCGGTTACAGATTGCCACTGCGCCCCTGGAGATTTGCGTTTCTCCAAACGCGCGGCGGACGCGATTTCGCACAAACGGCGGCGGCGGCAGCGTGGGAGCGTCCGGGGAATCGCTGGCGGCGGCGCTGGGCTCGTCCCGGTAATGAATTGTTCGGCGGGATGAAACGCGGGAAATAAACGGCCGGCGTCCGAGGGGGACGCTCCACGCTCCGAAATTGATTCCGATGTCTGCCGCGCTTACCGCGGCCATAGCTTTCCCCCGCCTTCGGAAAGCGCCACGGCCTCTGCCAGGAGCCCCGGCCTGGCTTTATTGAGCTGGCCTCGTCTTATCCATGGACAAAGCCCTAAAGATGACGGCCTTTTCTCTCGCGCTGACGGATCCTCGGTCGCCGTCTTCTCCCTCCGGCCACGGCGCTGTGGACGACCCGAGCGGTCTCTGGCCCGTCCCACTCTCGCTCCGACTCTCTCGCTCCGACTCTCTCTCTGACTCTCGCTCTGACTCTCTCGCTCCGACTCTCTCGCTCCGACTCTCTCTCTGACTCTCGCTCTGACTCTCTCGCTCCGACTCTCTCTCTGACTCTCGCTCTGACTCTCTCGCTCCGACTCTCTCTCTGACTCTCGCTCTGACTCTCTCGCTCCGACTCTCACTCCGACTCTCTCCGACTCTCGCTCTGACTCTCTCTCTCGCTCCGACTCTCGCTCTGACTCTCACTCCGACTCTCTCTCTCGCTCCGACTCTCTCTCTCGCTCTGACTCTCGCTCTGACTCTCTCTCTCGCTCCGACTCTCTCTCTCGCTCTGACTCTCGCTCTGACTCTCGCTCCGACTCTCTCTCTCGCTCTGACTCTCGCTCTGACTCTCTCTCTCGCTCTGACTCTCGCTCTGACTCTCGCTCCGACTCTCTCTCTCTGACTCTCGCTCTGACTCTCTCGCTCCGACTCTCACTCCGACTCTCTCCGACTCTCGCTCTGACTCTCTCTCTCGCTCCGACTCTCGCTCTGACTCTCACTCCGACTCTCTCTCTCGCTCCGACTCTCTCTCTCGCTCCGACTCTCTCTCTCGCTCTGACTCTCGCTCTGACTCTCGCTCCGACTCTCTCTCTCGCTCTGACTCTCGCTCCGACTCTCTCTCTCGCTCTGACTCTCGCTCTGACTCTCTCTCTCGCTCTGACTCTCGCTCTGACTCTCTCTCTCGCTCTGACTCTCGCTCTGACTCTCGCTCCGACTCTCTCTCTCGCTCTGACTCTCTCTCTCGCTCTGACTCTCGCTCTGACTCTCGCTCTGACTCTCGCTCCGACTCTCTCGCTCTGACTCTCGCTCTGACTCTCTCGCTCTGACTCTCTCGCTCTGACTCTCGCTCCGACTCTCGCTCCGACTCTCTCACTCTGACTCTCCCTCCGACTCTCTCTCTCTTACTCTCTCTTACTCTCTCCAACTCTCCCTCCGACTCTCTCTCTCTCTGACTCTCTCCCTCTGACTCTCTCGTGTCTGACTCTCTCTCTCTCTGACTCTCTCATGTCTGACTCTCTCGCTCTGACTCTCTCTCTCTCTGACTCTCTCATGTCTGACTCTCGTGTCTGACTCTCTCACTCTGACTCTCTCTCTCTGACTCTCTCGTGTCTGACTCTCTCTCTCTGACTCTCATGTCTGACTCTCTCATGTCTGACTCTCTCGTGTCTGACTCTCTCTCTCTGACACTCTCTCTCTGACTCTCTCGTGTCTGACTCTCTCACTCTGACTCTCTCATGTCTGACTCTCTCTCTGTGACTCTCTCACTCTGACTCTCTCACTCTGACTCTCTCTCTCTGACTCTCTCGTGTCTGACTCTCTCTCTCTGACTCTCATGTCTGACTCTCTCTCTCTGACTCTCTCGTGTCTGACTCTCTCTCTCTGACACTCTCTCTCTGACTCTCTCATGTCTGACTCTCTCTCTCTGACTCTCTCACTCTGACTCTCTCATGTCTGACTCTCTCTCTGTGACTCTCTCACTCTGACTCTCTCACTCTGACTCTCTCGCTCTGACTCTCTCGCTCTGACACTCTCGTGTCTGACTCTCTCTCCGGCTCTCGGGTGCTTCTGAGGACGCCAGTTGCGCGTTCCTCGGTCAGCGCCTCGGGGAAGTCTCACCTGTCAGCCAGCGCATCGCAGGAGAAGGCAAGCGGCCGCGTCTAGCCAAATGTGGATAAAATATGTGGAAAGCGCCGGTGGGCTGATTGCTATTTGTGGCGCTGAAACCCGGGGTCCAATAGCACGGCAAAATGGGACAAACGCCCCGCAGAGACCCCGTGCGCTCGGTGCTCTGCGTCGTACATTACCCAAAAAAACTCCCGGGGAACGCGCGCGGAGCTGAATTAGGCCTGCATTAGAGGCCCTTCCATTATTTACACGCAGACAAATTCATTATTCTGGGCTCATTTCAAACGGTGATCCAGACTCACTGAACTAAAAAACTTTCAAATTTGAAAGAGCTGAGCCCAGGAAAAAAAAAGTCTGTTCATCCAGCTGTTACTGAATCTCACTGAGGAGGCCGAGTACGGTCAGAAAGCTTTTTACACGGAGTCCTCCATTTTCTGTGGACCTCACCCCCCCCCACCCCCGTCTGTATTACCGGGTGCTCATGACCCTGAGTGCCTATAGCTGTGTTTGCCTGCCTGCCTGCCTGCCTGTCTGTCTGTCTGTCTGTGTGTGTGTCTCTGTCTGTCCGTCTGTGTGTCTGTCTGTCTGTCTGTGTGTGTGTGTGTGTCTGTCCATCCATCCATCTGTGTGTCTGTCTGTTCGTCCGCCTGTGTGTCTCTCTGTTGGTCTGTCTGCTCGTCCGCCTGTGTGTCTGTGTGCGGTGCTGACCCCCTGGCTGACCCCGTGTTCTCTGGCTGTCTGGTGCAGATGCTGGTGACCACGCCAGAGAAGTGGGACGTGGTGACCAGGAAGAGCGTGGGGGACGTGGCGCTGAGCCAGATCGTGCGGCTGCTCATTCTGGACGAGGTGCACCTCCTCCACGAGGACCGAGGCCCCGTGCTGGAGAGCCTGGTGGCCCGGACGCTGCGCCAGGTGAGTCACCCACGTGATGTCATCTACGCACCGAAATTCAGAGGTGACGTCTTTCATACTCCAGAGTACACCTGGGGTGTGTCATCCATACGCCTGGGTACCATTGTGTATACAATACAACGGCTTCAAATATACACCTGAATGATGTCACACAAGCACCTGACTGACATCATGCATACACAATGAGCCTATAACAGGACAGTCATTACACCTGAGTGACATTATGCATTCACTCCAAGGGCTTCATTTATACACCTGAATGATGTCGTACATGCACCTGACTGACATCATGCATACACGATGTACAACCTGTAACAGGACAGTCATTACACCTGAGTGACATTGTGCATTCACGACACAGGCTTCGGTCATACACCTGAGTGATGTCATGCATGCGTTTGGGTTACGCCAGCCCATATCAGGAGTTTTGCACTTGTGCAGTGTCGTCATTCTGGCAGTAAACACACTTTTAATGTGTGCACAGAAATGCTCTTCATGAAGAACACCCCAACAGCTTCCGGTTTCAGGACTGCATAAAAGTAGCTGCTCAGCGATGCTTGTTCAGCATGGCGGACTCTCACATGCGTATGAAAGAGCGGGCTGTTTTAGGAGCACGTCTCCGGTCCGTCCTCGCGCTGCGTCCCTGTTTATTTTCGGAACATCCGGCCCGGTCTGGCTTCTCCGGGCGGGCCGAGAGCTCGGCGGTGCCGGCACCGGCGGCAGGAACGCTCCCCGTCTGTGGAAATGTGGGGTTTCGCATGCGGCGGCGGGAGCGGGCCGCGCGGCGGCGGCGGCGGCGGCGCGGGCCTGATGAAGATTGGCAGCGTCCCACGCCGGAATCAGGCGGGGCGCTTCGGATATTAGCGCCATTATGCAAATCCCGCCAGGCGGGGAGAGCGGAGCCACCGTCCCCCCGCAATCCGGCATCCCTGTTACCGCGGCGATGAGCGCCAGTCAGCTGCCAGTCAAATGGGGGTGGGCGGGGGGGCAAAATGGAACAGCATTCTGGGAATGGCTGATTAAGGCTGAGTTCTCGTGTGCCAGTCAATGGCAGTTATTTCATATGTGGAGTATTTGGGTTCAGCCTACAGGCACATACAAACACATGCACACTCATACACACTCATACACACACACACACATGCAACATGAGTGTGCACACACACAGACACACACATGCACACTCATACACACACACACACACACACACACACACATGCAACATGAGCGTGCACACACACAGACACACACATGCACACTCATATACACACACACTTAACAGGAGGACACACGTAGAACATGAGCTCACTCACGTGCGCACACGCACACACACAGACACACACAGGTACGTGCAGCACACAAACGCACACAGACAGGGCGCGTGCGGAAACGCTTCCTCAGCCCCCCTTCCTCAGCCCCCCTTCCTCAGCCCCCCTACCTCAGCCCCCCTTCCTCAGCCCCCCTACCTCAGCCCCCCTACCTCAGCCCCCTTCCTCAGCCCCCCTTCCTCAGCCCCCCTTCCTCAGCCCCCCTACCTCAGCCCCCCTACCTCAGCCCCCCTTCCTCAGCCCCCCTTCCTCAGCCCCGCTTCCTCAGCCCCCCTTCCTCAGCCCCCCTACCTCAGCCCCCCTTCCTCAGCCCCCCTTCCTCAGCCCCCCTACCTCAGCCCCCCTTCCTCAGCCCCCCTTCCTCAGCCCCCCTTCCTCAGCCCCGCTTCCTCAGCCCCCCTACCTCAGCCCCCCTTCCTCAGCCCCCCTTCCTCAGCCCCGCTTCCTCAGCCCCCCTTCCTCAGCCCCCCTTCCTCAGCCCCCCTTCCTCAGCTGTCATAATGATTGTGGAAGTGAGCGATGAGCTTTTACAGCATCCCTTTACACGCATTGTTATTCAGCGCGGGAGCTGGGATTTACCGCACATTAACATCCCTGTACCCCCCCCCCCCCGAATGACGAGCGTGCGCCTGACTGCGGACGGGCGAGGGGCGCAGTCTCCCGCCGCTCGCTCCCCTCCTCTCTCCCGCCGCTCGCTCCGCTCCTCTCTCCCGCCGCTCGCTCCGCTCCTCTCTCCCGCCGCTCGCTCCCTCCTCTCTCCCGCCGCTCGCTCCGCTCCTCTCTCCCGCCGCTCGCTCCCCTCCTCTCTCCCGCCGCTCGCTCCGCTCCTCTCTCCCGCCGCTCGCTCCCCTCCTCTCTCCCGCCGCTCGCTCCCCTCCTCTCTCCCGCCGCTCGCTCCCCTCCTCTCTCCCGCCGCGCGCTCCCCTCCTCTCTCCCGCCGCTCGCTCCCCTCCTCTCTCCCGCCGCTCGCTCCGCTCCTCTCTCCCGCCGCTCGCTCCCCTCCTCTCTCCCGCCGCTCGCTCCCCTCCTCTCTCCCGCCGCTCGCTCCCCTCCTCTCTCCCGCCGCTCGCTCCGCTCCTCTCTCCCGCCGCTCGCTCCCTCCTCTCTCCCGCCGCTCGCTCCCCTCCTCTCTCCCGCCGCTCGCTCCGCTCCTCTCTCCCGCCGCTCGCTCCCCTCCTCTCTCCCGCCGCTCGCTCCCCTCCTCTCTCCCGCCGCTCGCTCCCTCCTCTCTCCCGCCGCTCGCTCCCCTCCTCTCTCCCGCCGCTCGCTCCCCTCCTCTCTCCCGCCGCTCGCTCCCCTCCTCTCTCCCGCGCGGCCGATCGTTCCAGCGCGAGTTTACTTACCGCCGCCTCCGCCGGCCGGGCCGTCGCTCGCCCGCGCGGGAGAGAGGCGGAGCCCGCGGCGCGCGGCCCCGCCGTCCCCGTAAATAAGGCTCCGCCCGCTTTACACCGCCTTTATCGGCGCCGCGCGGGAAGGAGAGCGGAGAAGGACAGAAGGGGGGGAGGGGGGGAGAGAGGGAGGGGGGGAGAGACGGAGAGAGGGAGGGGGGGCGTAGATGGGCGAGGGAGACGGAGAGAGGGAGGGGGGGAGAGACGGAGAGAGGGAGGGGGGGCGTAGATGAGCGAGGGAGACGGAGGACAGGTGGCGGGCGAGGGAGTTTTTCTGGCAGCGCCGGGACCTTTCCCCGGGGTTAACCGGCGGGTAATTGAAAAGCGGCCGCTGTTTACCCGCTTCAGCCTATTTGTGTGAAGCCTTAACAGATATCGCTTCAGAAAGGGCTCCGTCCAGCCTGCCTGCTCCCACACTGAGAGACAGACAGAGACGCACCGTACAGACCTCCCTGCTCCCACACTGAGAGACAGACAGAGACGCTCCGTCCAGCCTGCCTGCTCCCACACTGAGAGAGACAGACTGAGACGCTCCGTCCAGCCTCCCTGCTCCCACACTGAGAGAGACAGACAGAGACGCTCCGTCCAGCCTGCCTGCTCCCACACTGAGAGACAGACAGAGACGCACCGTACAGACCTCCCTGCTCCCACACTGAGAGACAGACAGAGACGCTCCGTCCAGACCTCCCTGCTCCCACACTGAGAGACAGACAGAGACGCTCCGTCCAGCCTCCCTGCTCCCACACTGAGAGAGACAGACAGAGACGCTCCGTCCAGCCTGCCTGCTCCCACACTGAGAGACAGACAGAGACGCTCCGTCCAGACCTCCCTGCTCCCACACTGAGAGACAGACAGAGACGCTCCGTCCAGACCTCCCTGCTCCCACACTGAGAGACAGACAGAGACGCTCCGTCCAGACCTCCCTGCTCCCACACTGAGAGAGACAGACTGAGACGCTCCGTCCAGCCTCCCTGCTCCCACACTGAGAGACAGACAGAGACGCTCCGTCCAGCCTCCCTGCTCCCACACTGAGAGACAGACTGAGACGCTCCGTCCAGCCTCCCTGCTCCCACACTGAGAGACAGACAGAGACGCTCCGTCCAGACCTCCCTGCTCCCACACTGAGAGAGACAGACTGAGACGCTCCGTCCAGCCTCCCTGCTCCCACACTGAGAGACAGACTGAGACGCTCCGTCCAGCCTCCCTGCTCCCACACTGAGAGACAGACAGAGACGCTCCGTCCAGACCTCCCTGCTCCCACACTGAGAGAGAGAGAGAGACGCACCGTACAGTCTGTCCCAAACCGCCAGAGAGACAGAGAGACGCACCGTACAGTCTGTCCCAAACCACCAGAGAGAGACGCACCGTACAGTCTGTCCCAAACCGCCAGAGAGAGACGCACCGTACAGTCTGTCCCAAACCACCAGAGAGAGACGCACCGTACAGTCTGTCCCAAACCGCCAGAGACAGACAGACAGACGCACCGTACAGTCTGTCCCAAACCACCAGAGAGAGACGCACCGTACAGTCTGTCCCAAACCTCCAGAGAGAGACAGAGACGCACCGTACAGTCTGTCCCAAACCGCCAGAGACAGAGAGACGCACCGTACAGTCTGTCCCAAACCGCCAGAGAGACAGAGAGACGCACCGTACAGTCTGTCCCAAACCACCAGAGAGAGACGCACCGTACAGTCTGTCCCAAACCGCCAGAGAGAGACGCACCGTACAGTCTGTCCCAAACCGCCAGAGACAGACAGACAGACGCACCGTACAGTCTGTCCCAAACCACCAGAGAGAGACGCACCGTACAGTCTGTCCCAAACCGCCAGAGACAGACAGACAGACGCACCGTACAGTCTGTCCCAAACCTCCAGAGAGAGACAAAAAAAACTCCTCCTCTGCAGTGAAATGTTTAGCAGCTCGCAGACTGCCGAGAGGGAAGGCATCCTAATTTCATCCCCTCCGCTGAAGATGAATGCCTCCTCGTCGCCATTGATGTGTCCATTTTGCGCAGACGGTTTCCGACCGGGCAGCGGGGCGTTGTCTCAGAGCTACCGGTCTTCCTGTAGGACCGCTCCCCGCTGTAGGTACATCATTAGCATCACACGGGCTCCGCCGGCTCTTTTGTAAAAGGACGGGGAAGAGCTCAGATGAAGCCGCACGCTCGCTTTTCAGCCTGAGCGACATTTTCTCCCTGAAATCTGCATGCGATGCTGCTAATGGCCTTCATCAAGCTAAAACAGGACACGTCCCCGCAGAAGCCCGTGGATGGGTAATATGTGATATCATAAATATGCGCTTCTCAGATTAGCCGCCTCTCCTGAGCCAGAGGTAGGGCTGCCCTGAGGGGGGGGGCGAGGGGGGGAGGGGGGGGACGAGGGACGGGGGTGGGGGGGGGGGGGTGGGGTAAATGCTTCTGCTGCTGGTCAAGGCTCGTTCAGGGCCCCGGCCTGCTACAAGAGCACGCATCAGCACAAAAATAAGCTCAGTAAAAAATAAATGAAAATGAAATGAGGAGGAATTGACCCTGGTACCAAGGACTTGAAGCCTTCACATTTCTCCTCGTGGAAGTAGCAGGGAAGCTTTTCAGGAATGCTTTTCTTCCCTTTTACAACACAGCACAGCAGCATCAATAGTGCGTCTTTTGTGTCTCTCACGCACGTGCACACGCACACACACACACACACTCACACACTCACGTGCGCACACACACACACACACACACACACACACACACACACACACTCACATGCACACACACGCATGCACACGCACACACACACACACGCGCGCACACACATGCACAGGCATGCGCGCACGCACACACACACTTAAACCTCAAATATTAAATGGGAAGGCCTGTTTACAGTACTGCTTGTTTGCTCTTTCCACAAAAAAGAAAAAAAAAACTCAATTTAAAATCCCCAGACCTTAAAGTTTGGACATAAAGCTCTGGGGAGAGGGGGCCTGCTTTGTGGCCAAATATTGATGTAAAAATCAGTCTTTTGTCTGTTGAAAATATATAGTTGAATATATTTTTTTAACCTGTGGTTCATTTGAATATCGTTTTATTATAGAATGTGCTGTCGTGGTGTAACATTCAAATTAACGTTTGAAAGTGAATTCATGAGCAGAAAGAAGTATGATATCACAATCATTTCTCGTGACATTTGAAGGCGGGGAGGAAAGACACTGTCTTTGTGGCTGAAAGCCTGTGCCAGGAACTCATTCCAGTGTACTGCACAGGGAAAAGCTGCGGAGTTGTCGCGGTGGGGGGGAAGGTATGCATAACAAAGCAGAAATGGCTTTTCGGTGCTCTGTGCTTTAATGACGGACGCCGCGTATGCAAAACAGTAGCCAAGGCGACGTGTGTGTGTCTTTGAAGGTTCTCTCGCCATTAAAAGTTTGCATTTATTTACTGGAGCAAAGTAAGCACTAATCCAGCCTCTGGAGATCAGCAGAGAAAAAAACTGCCAAATTAGTCAATAAGGTATGAGCATAATGTGGGAGAAAGGACTGTCCTGTGCAAAATAAAACATGAAGCAAGCGAAATGCATGTGTGGAAGAACAGTATAAGCTGCCAAAGCGACAGGTACTATTCCAGAAGCTTCTGTCATTGCTGTTGAACACTGCCCCTGTCTATGTCACTAAAATCAAATGCAGCAACAGTTAGGGTTGGGGGTTGTGGGGGTTGTAGTTGGTATTTCTCAAATTGTGCCCTGTAGGCTAGGCTCAGCCTGTTTTGCGTAACTGTATGGCCTGCCTCGCTGATAGATTAAAAAGGCCTCTTTGCTGTCCTGCCAACGCGGAGACATGAATATATCAGGTGACTCCGCACCAGACATCATCCGGACCATTTTTATTTATTTTTAGCTTTTGCATTTGCTTGAAAATGAATGGGCTTTTTCGGCTTGCAAATTGAGCTGCCCACTGGTGCAGATTCACAGACCGAGAAGCACAGGTTTGTGATGTGAGTCATAAGGCATTGTTCTATTTGATGGGCTCATGTCGGAGAGGCATAATGGGCTTTTGTGCTTCATTTTGCAGCTCGTGAGGTTTCATAGCCCCGTCGCTGCTTAAAGAAGGATACGAGTGTGTGTGTGTGTGTGTGTGTGTGTGTGTGTGCGTGCGTGCGTGCGTGCGTGTGTGTGCTGTGCGTGTGTGTGTGTGTGTGTGCCTGTGTGTGTGTCTGTATGTGTGCGCGTGTGTGCGTGTTTATGAGTCTGTGTGTCTGTGTGTGTGTGCGTGTGTGTGTGTGCAAGTATGTCTGGCTGTGTGCATTGGTGTTTGTGTGCATACATTATTTTAAATGATTGGCTTGCCTGTATAAATATCTCATTAAAGCGAATTGGAGAGAGATACTGTTTAAGTGCCATGTCTCTTCCTCAGTGTAAAAGCCTTCAGCTACATGTTCTTTTTCAGCAATAGTAGTATCAGTTGCTTGGATGTGGCAGGAATTGGTTCTGCTGGTGCTGCTGTGGTGAAAAAGCACACCTCTGTGACATCGATCTGTAAGCCTCGCAGGGGAATTTGCATGCGTTACTGCGCAGATATTTTACAGACAGGTGGCGCTGGACTGTTAAAATGGCCTGTTGTCTGCTGGTCCTGAAACATGGTGTTATGTCTCACGCCCGTGTGACTCTTATTTTGAAGAACGAAGGATATTTTTTGTTCAGAATTACATCAGCAATTCACTCGCTCGCAGTGAAGCAAAAAGCACGCTCTTCAGTGTTTATTATTTATTGCTGTTGTAAAGCTTCCTTTTTTTTTTTTTTTTTTTTTACCAGTGTGGCGCGCTTATTAATTTGATTAAGAATACTGAAGCACACTACACACGTGCTCAAAGCCACGTCTCGCGGCATTATCTCCTGTCTTTTGGTCTCCACGGCAACCGCGTTATCAGAAAGGTAAAAGGTGTGTACCATTCCACGAGCAGGCTGTGAGGGTGAGTGTGTGTCGAGCAGGATTCACAGATTAAGGTGGCATGGGGTTTAAAGAAGTGTCTGAAACAAACCGCTTTGCTGCTGTGTGTGTGTAATCCCCTTTAGGCAGGAGGGTCTTCGGCTTGATTTTGACACTTTGACATTTCAATCACAGCTGCGCAGTTGACAGGTTCAATTCACAATTGGATCCTGTTGTGTTTTTCATTAGTATTAACAACGTTAAGACTGAGGTGTACAGTAGTGCTTCAAAAGGCAGTGTTCATTTTATTTGTATAATATTTCTCATCTTTCTTATTTTAATAAATATCATTATGAAGAGAAAAATATCTTTGTGTAAGTACACGAGGAAGCAGTTTTGGGTCTGATCATTTGGCTTTGCTGTCGAGGTGTTTTGGCATGGTGATGCGTGATCGTGTGCACACACCGGCTCAGGACCTCTCTGTGATTGGACGGTCGGGGTGAATTGGGCTAGGGGCGGAGGCGATTGGCTGGCGCGTGGTCTCCCGATGCGCTCTCGGTCTGTTTTTGGCAGGAGCGCTCCGGCCTCCCGGGACGCCCCCGTGTGATCTGGAACGGGGCGACCCGGAGGCTGTTTAAAACTCCCTCATTAACGCAGCCGCTGGATTACCACCGCGGCCCGGCCGCCGCAGCTGCGTTAGCGTTAGCGTTAGGACCACCCGGTCCTCCCGACCGACCTCTCCGCTCCCGCGCTCTACCTGGTCCTCCCGACCGACCTCTCCGCTCCCGCGCTCTACCTGGTCCTCCCGACCGACCTCTCCGCTCCCGCGCTCTACCTGGTCCTCCCGACCGACCTCTCCGCTCCCGCGCTCTACCTGGTCCTCCCGACCGACCTCTCCGCTCCCGCGCTCTACCTGGTCCTCCCGACCGACCTCTCCGCTCCCGCGCTCTACCCGGTCCTCCCGACCGACCTCTCCGCTCCCGCGCTCTACCCGGTCCTCCCGACCGACCTCTCCGCTCCCGCGCTCTACCCGGTCCTCCCGACCGACCTCTCCGCTCCCGCGCTCTACCTGGTCCTCCCGACCGACCTCTCCGCTCCCGCGCTCTACCTGGTCCTCCCGACCGACGTCTCCGCTCCCGCGCTCTACCCGGTCCTCCCGACCGACCTCTCCGCTCCCGCGCTCTACCTGGTCCTCCCGACCGACCTCTCCGCTCCCGCGCTCTACCTGGTCCTCCCGACCGACCTCTCCGCTCCCGCGCTCTACCTGGTCCTCCCGACCGACGTCTCCGCTCCCGCGCTGTGGTCGCGGTGAGGTCACGCGCGTTTGCTGAGGTTGAGCTGTGCATCACAGACTGAATGCATCGCTGCATGAACCGGCCTCGTCCACATGATTGTTCTCATGTGCTATATTCATTTTGTCTTAGTTGGCCTGGTTCGCATTTAAAGAGAAGTATCTTTTCTTTTTTAGTTAAAGAATGATCTTGGCTTCTTTGTTTTAAATCTTGGATTGGTTTTCTTTGATCTTATAGAATTGTGTGTGTGTGCGTGCGTGTGTGCGTGTGCGTGCGTGCGTGCGTGCGTGCGTGCGTGCGTGCGTGCGCGCGCGCGTCAGTGGTTTTGTGTACTGTATGTGCATTTGTGTAACCTAACTGCTACACAGCCACAGCACTGATTTAAACACACACAAACGCACACTGTGTTTCCGCACACATTTCAGTGCACATGCATATGTACACACACAGATTCACATTTGCCCACATTAATATTTGCCCACTAAATAATTAAGGACGGTGAAGGTGACCACAACCCATATTAGGACGTCTTGCAGAAGGTGAGTCTCCTTTTCACTGAAATAATCAGGAAATGTTCAGCGAGAAAACCAACCTGAGTAACCAAATGTAACAAACACCGATAACACAAAAAGGGAGCATACTGTGTTTATTTCACTGATATTATTCGAATGTGAATTAAAAGATGACAATAATGAAATTATTGCATGGAATTTCCACGTATGGTTCAAAGTCACTGACGGCTGTACTTTGAATTTATCTTTTCGAGTCGTGTTCTGAAGCAGGAAGTGTTTAGCATAGCCTCCGCTCTTGGTAATGGCTCCATTGGTAACCGATGATAAATTAGTGTCGTTTTTACGGCCTTCATAACTCTGCCCATCGCCTGTACGGAATAACAAGCATAACTCACCCCCTGTTTGCGCAGACGCGGGCGAGCGCTCGCTCCGCGCGGCCCGCGCCGGAGGCGGGGGGCGGTTTACGCGGCTTTTCACACGGCGCTACGGGACGGTCGGGATGAGGAGCGTCCTTCGGTGATAATTACCCATTCCTTTCAGCCGTAAAAGAGCACTCAGCGTAAACGCTCATGAGGAGAAGCGGCGGCACTCTGAAAGGAGGCGCTGTAAAAACGTCTCTGGCGCAGCTGCTGCTCGGGGTCGCTGTCTTTCACGCGTCGCCTGCGTCAGGCTGCTCTCCAGTGGAAATCAGCAGCAGACACTGATACGGGTGGAGCGAAAGGTGTGTGGGAACGCCGACGTGCCTATAATGCGCCTAATGTTATAAAAACGAGCTGTGTGTGTGTATATGTGTTGGTGTGTGTGTACGTGCGTGTGTGTGTGTATATGTGTTGGTGTGTGTGTGTGTACGTGCGTGTGTGTGTGTGTATATGTGTTGGTGTGTGTGTACGTGCGTGTGTGTGTATATGTGTTGGTGTGTGTGTACGTGCGTGTGTGTGTGTGTATATGTGTTGGTGTGTGTGTACGTGCGTGTGTGTGTATATGTGTTGGTGTGTGTGTACGTGCGTGTGTGTGCGTCTGTGTTGGTGTGTGTGTACGTGCGTGTGTGTGCGTCTGTGTGCGTCTGTGTTGGTGTGTGTGTACGTGCGTGTGTGTGCGTCTGTGTTGGTGTGTGTGTACGTGCGTGTGTGTGTGTGTATGTGTTGGTGTGTGTGTACGTGCGTGTGTGTGTGTATGTGTTGGTGTGTGTGTACGTGCGCGTGTGCGCGTCTGTGTTGGTGTGTGTGTACGTGCGTGTGTGTGTGTGTATGTGTTGGTGTGTGTGTACGTGCGTGTGTGTGTGTATGTGTTGGTGTGTGTGTACGTGCGCGTGTGCGCGTCTGTGTTGGTGTGTCGGGAGGGGTTAATTAATTAAAGAGTTGCGCAATTACTGATCTGCACATAAGGGTGATACAGATCAGAGTCCAAAAACTAAAATACTAAAACGTTCTGGGATTAGGATAATCAAAATTATTTTGGATATCCTGACTTCTTATCAGAGTTCAGAAATCCAGCCTTTTCTGTGTATATTTAATTTTGAATATCAGTTCTGTGTTATTTCCCCCCCTTATCCCCCCTTATTTTTGATAATATACTTCAGTTCCCCGCCATTTTGGCTCTCTGCGTTCCACCAGCTGAGCTGAAGCGTTCCTTCTCAGGCCGTCTATTTGTGACGTTTCAGCCTAATCAGAACCGGCACAGTCAAATTCAGCACAGTCAGGGTTTCATTCTGGACTGTGGGATGCATCACTATACATAGGAGTAGTACTTTAGCTTTTTTATGTATGTATTTATTTATTTGAATGACTGTCATCAAGAGAATAAAAAAAATCAAGAAATAAAGACTAGACACTTTTCTAAGGATTGCAGGCTCAGAAGACATTTATGTAGTTTATGTGGTCAGTTTTTAAATATATTACAAACAACAGATTACTGTGGCTGCAGGTAAGTGCTTCAGAGAGGGGTGAGAAATCAGCCGTGTGGCTGGTGTTTATGGGCTGTCCCATTAATCCTCATTAAACTCCTCAGTCCCTGCTTTCTGCACTCTGCTGAACACGATACGCTCTTTAGCGCGCGCGTTAAAACTCACTGTTTACCCACAATGCACCTGGAGGAACAGTCTCTCCTCCTCCCTCTCCCAATTACTGATACACTTGAAATATTCCCCTAATTAACACACGGAAGAGGATTATGAGTTATGGCCCTGACGAAAGATGTCTTAAGTTTAATACCCTAAATTGTTTCGCTCCTGTTAGCATTGAAGCAGTGCATTATTCATTCCTTTTGTTGTATAACTTTTGAGAATGGGGAAAAAAAAGTTTTAGACTAATTCTTCAAATTTGATTTCTAGGTTAAGTTTTTATTTTTTTAAAAGGCAGTATCATCTTTTTGAGCTTAATGATGAACAATTCATCACATTTAAATTCAGATTTAAGATTGTTCGGTGGGACATGGCTAACGTGCTAACGTGTTTGGATGCGGCGCTGGTGCTTAGCAGTGTGAGAGGAGACATGGGCTTTAGGAAGGAAAGGGAGCATTGTGGCGCTTTTTTTTCTTCTTGCAATATGAATGGGTGCATATGCAAATTCAGCATTTTGACTGGCTTGGGTTAGGAGAACCCTGCCCACATAAGAGTGATGGGTTCAAGCACTGCTGCACATTTCTGATTATCCATCATGCTTGCGATCAAATTTTTTATTTTTTTTGTGCTTCTGTTTCAATTTACTCTAAAATGGAGTCTGGTGTTAGACCCACATAGGCGAGTGTGACTTAACTGCATTTCTGCTTCCTCAATTTGTGTGGATGAATAAAGCAAATAGCTCTGTCCCACACAGGGTAGGAACCTGCAACTTTCCGGTTTCCCTAGTCCCTATGCGACACTGTCCATAAAGATCGGGGAAAGCCCCGCCCCCCCTGCTCTGTAGCTGTAATAAGTAATGAGCGGACGTCAGGAGGAGGAAGTGAGGTTTTCGATGGGTTTGTCGGCTCTGGCCTCCGCGTGCTCCCCTCTGCTCTCCTCCTCTCCTTCCCTGAGCGCCGGGCCGAGTCCATCGAGCGGCCTCTGTAAATAACGGGCTCGTAAAAGAGCTGGCCGCGGGCCCTTGCTTTTACACGCGCCGTGATCATCGCCATGGCGGTTTATGGCGCGGGCGCTGCGCCTCCCTGCCCGCCGGCCCGCTCCTTTACGGCGCCTTAAAGAAAAGCCACTGTGCCGCCGCTCAGAGTGACGGCGGCTAGGGCCCGCGCCGGGCCGGCGGGGGGGGCCTTATTTACCCGCCGCGTTCGGCCCGGGGCCCTGTTTCACTTCCCACCACCGCCGCCGTGAGTTATTTTCGACCCTTTTCGGTTTTGTTTTTCACTCTTTTGAAGTGCTTTGCAACGAGCTCCTTGAATTGCATTAGGCAAAATGAAAATGATTAGTTTAAATTGTTCTATAATAAATTATTGTATTCCCTAATGCCTTGTTGTCTATTGTCACGGACATTTTTTTTTCTTTCCAGTTTTTTTTTTTAAATTTATTTTGCCAGATTTTTCTAAATATTATCGATTTAATGAGACCCTGTTGATGCACTACTCTTTTCAAAGGGTAAACACACATTCAGAGAGCGTTCATGGGAAAAATATCACAAAAATCCTTTAAGAGCATATGTGCTGATCTATTTATATGCTCATAAGTAGGGTGGTTGGTATTCCGCACCTACAGCAGCTATTAGTGATGCAGTTTCAAGCTTTCAGGTGTAATTACAGTCAATTGATCTGCTGTTTCACTTGAAAAAACTTCTCTGCAGCTTAAATTGTGGGCAGAGGGTATGTTTATGGTTGTCGTACGCATTTCAATCAGATCTGATATCATTTGGTGAGCAATATCACTTTGGCTCTTGGCTATAGGTGTCCTCATGTTATTTTATTTTTGGATTTTTTTTTTAATACGTTGAACACGTATTTAAAAATCACAATGGCATGCCCATTTTTTTCCAAGTATTTGCTAGAAAATGAAGTTATATACATGTCACCTTATCTCCATATCCCTGTCTCTGAATCCCAGAAACCAATTTATATTTTTATTTTATTTATTTATTTATCAAAGATAAGGGAATTTTTTTCTGCATTGGTTCATTTTTTAAACCTCCAGGTTTTGAGTGAACGTGCTCCTGGATCCTCTGCTGCAGTTGTGATTTTACATTGGGGGGGGGGGGGGGTAGGCAGAGGTCTTCATTCAGCTGTAGTGTATTGAGATAAAGAGAATAAATAATAATCACATTTCTTGATCTGCTGAACTTCATTTTCAAAGCATCTGTTTGTCTGTCTGTTTCTCCCAGCTTCAAAACTAAGTGTAAAACAAGGGCCTGACAGTTCACTGATTTACAGCAAATAATAAAACCCAAATGCAGGGAGAGAGGAATGGTGAGAAGGATGGGGTGGGTGGAAAAGATGGTTAGATGGGGTAGAGGTATGGAGGGAAGGGGAGAGAGAGAGTTTGTGTAGGAAGTTTGCCTGGCTCAGATTGGGCTCTAATTGGACGGTGGCTCATTCCCTCATTCTCCCTTCCGCACGTTACGATGGTGAAATTTCATACGCCTTCCATTTGTAATTTCTGTCCCCGCCCAAGGAAGGTAGGGGGAGGAAATGGAAGTGAGGAAGTGGAGTATGAGAGCAGAGCCGTTAATTGTCAGCTTTCATAAGTAATTCGGGATAATAGCCCGGTAGCGCGATGCTGGAGTTGTAGGATATCTCCGCTCTGCGCTGCTCCTTGCTCCCACCACCCCTGCTGCGCGGAGCATGAAGAGCCCCTGCTTGAGCACAGCTTTTCACAAAGGAAACAATGAATATCATTGCTACGGGAGGGGGGGGGGGAAGAAAAAGAAATATAAAGTGTTGAACAGAATAGCCATGCTAATGCTGCCTTCTAGCGCTTTAATTAGCATGGTCATTACCACGAACGCCAGTTTTCAGAGTGCTGGTGATTACCGTCAATGCAGGTCATTACTAACAGTGAGGGGGTATTTTCCCGGTGCATTATGGGAATAAAACACCAGTCAGAGGGCAACCGCTGTCTGCTAGGTTTGTCCTTTTTTCTCTCCGCGTAGATGTACTAATGATGTCGTTTGTGTCCGCAGGCGGGCCCTGCGGGTACTTTTTTGGTTTTTTTTGTTTCTTTTCTTGCTGGTCATTAGGAGCTTCACCAGTTTCAGGAATTAAGTGGATTTTATCCTCCTGTTCACCTACGGTATCTGTGTGCAGTGTGCAGGTTTCACCTGATTTATCCTCCTGCTCATGTGTGCAGTGTTCAGGTTTTTCCTGTATTTTCCTCCTGCTCATCTGTGTACAATGTACAGGTTTCACCAGGTTTATCCTCCTGCTCGTCTGTGTACTGTGTGCAGGTTTCACCTGATTTGTCTTCGGGTCACCTGTAGTATCTATGTACGGCATGCAGGTTTCACCTGATCTATCCTCCTGCTTACCTGCAGTATCTGTGCAGTGTGAAGGTTTCACTCATATCTCCTTCTCACCTATGATATCTGTGTAGTGTGTATGTCTTACCTGATCTGTCTTCCTGTTCACCTGTGGTATCTGTGTGCAATGTGCAGGTTTTACCTCATTTATCCTCCTGGCAGACTGTTCAGGCAGAAGGACAGACAGGCAGGTCAGTAGATGTGACAGACAGACAGAGGTACAGCCTGGGCTACTGATGAACAGAAAGGAGAGACAGTTGCAGAGCCCTCTCTGTCTGTCTGTAGCAGACCAGGGTCAAATACGTATTTGTTTTGGATTCAAGTATTTTTCTACACATTACATTACATTACAGTCATTTAGCAGACGCTCTTATCCAGAGCGACTTACACAACTTTTACATAGCATTTTACATTGTATCCATTTATACAGCTGGATATATACTGAAGCAATTCCAGTTAAGTACCTTGCTCAAGGGTACAACGGCAGTGTCCTTACCCGGGAATTGAACCTGCGACCTTTCGGTTACAAGCCCAGTTCCTTACCCACTGTGCTACACTCCGTCCTACACTTTACTGATCTTGTCTGGTGTATTGGAACCAATGAAATACTGTCAAATGGTGCAAACCCCGCCTTCTGGTCAGTCTCAGTTATACCAGGCAAGATCAATAGAGCACAGAAAAGTTTTTGAATCCAGCACAAATACGTATTTGACCCAGGTCTGGTCTGTATGTAAGTCTGTCTGCCTACCTAGCTGTCCCTCAAACAATCAGAAGTGACATGACCAGAATGTACATGAATGTGTGGGAAATGATATTCCCCTTGGAAGTGAATGCAGCTCAGCAGGTGGTCTGTACATCTTGCACTGCATTGTGGTCTTGTGTGCATGGGCATTGTTTCATGGGCACTCCTGGGATTAATATAGTTTTACATTTTCTTTGTGAAAAGTTTTTTTTTTTTTTTTTTTTTAAACGTAAATATTCTTATTTTAAAAATTGTTCCATAAATGTATCAAAAAGCATCTCTCAAAAATGTAATACAAAAGTAATTTAAAGCATTTGAATATCAATCCCAGAGATAATGCATTGAAGATGATTCTTGAAGGTAATTCAATATTTATGAGGTAGTAGTAATATTGTTACTTTTACTGTTCAGCTTATACATATTAAGTTGTTTTGAAATACATTTTTACAAGATTTGTTTGACATATTGTCTGATAATGGGGTTTTTTATGCTAAAAGGAATGTCTGCTTTACTTGGGCGCATTTGCCTGTATTTTAATAAGTTCTGATAGTGATTATCAGCTCTCCCACGCTTTTGATCATGTGCAATAACACACACAATAGGAGCGAGAGATGGAGGTTCATCCCTGCTCTGCTGCTGTCTCAGCGCTGTACATGCGTGCCTGTTAATGGAGAGGAACAGCAGCGCGATCGCTACACATCTCCCAGGCTACTTTAGAGGAATTAGATCAATTACCACTGCAACATACATGCCATTTAGGCTTTTCCATAATGGGCTCAGGAAAGAGTGGCTTTTATCATTTCTGAAAATGTTGTTTTTGAGAAAGAGGAAAGGAAGGGGGGGGGGCAAGGAGAGATGGACACGTGAGCCTGGGGGGGGGGAGGGAGGGAACAGGGAGAATGGGCTCTTTCTGTCTGACAGTGACTGAACTCTCCCTGTATGCATCTTGTCAAGCACCTCAGTTTGAATGGGCCCCCATTCATCACAAACAGCACATTAATAATGGGGAGAAACACGGAGCGTCGGCCTGGAGACGCGGGGCGGAAATGAGAGGAGGAGGAGGAGGAGAGCGCGCCGTCGCGCCGAACAATAACCGGGCGCGGGGCCGCGGGTCCCCCGTTAGAGACGTGACGAGCGCCCCGGCCCGCCACCGCCGCCGCCGCCGCGGCTTCACAGCTCGCCCCATCTCCCGGTGGGACAAAAGGAACCGCCGCGGCAGAGGGAGCGCGGCGACGGAGCGGGACAATGGCGCGCGTTTGCGTCCGCCAGCCGCTGAACACCGTGTTCCGGGCGCCCCCTACTGGTGAGCCACGCATAGGAGGAGGAGGATGGGGGGGCAGAGTGCAAAACACACATAGGTAGAAGAAGAGAGAGAAAGAGAGTGGAGGGGAGGTTTTTTTGCTGTAACCTGGAGGATGTGAGCTCATATACCAGATGGGCAGTGCGCCCCCCCCACCCCACACGCCCCCCCCCCCACGTTCCCGTTTTCATCAGGACTGCTGGTGAGGTGTATTGATAGTGCAGACGGACAGGCACTGCATCATGTTAAAGGCCTTACCAATCTTCCCTGCCACCGGAGCAGCGGGAGCCGCGGCGGCACGGCCGGCGCGTACGGGAACATCACGACCCCGCGCGCGTTTCGGGCGGGGCGCGCTTCCGCTGCTCCATGCAGAAAAAAAAAAAAAAAAAAAGATTAAAAACATTTTTTGAAAAACTTCAAAGACAACAAGTGAGAAGCCGTCTGAGGAGAGAGGTGCTGCGCGGCGGTTTGTGTCTGATGAGGTCTGCGTGTCGGGCCTGTGTCTTGATGAGTGTATTTGGCTCACGTGCGCACGCTGGCGGTGCGGTGCATGCATTATGCACACGCCTCACTGCGCGCTGGAGCTGGCTGAGCATCCACACATCAGTAAAATGGCTGCTGACACCCACCGCAGACTGCAGTGCAGTGGCTGTGTAACACACTATTACCTGAGAACGTGCCATGTTAATGTGGGCTAAACAGGCATTAACATGTGTGTTGTAATTTGGTTTATTGATTGTGAAAGTGTACATTTCTCATTCGGTGATATGTGGAAATGTAAATGCTCTCATAAGGAATAGGTATTTATTTATTTAAATTAGGTGCCCATGCAGAGTTTATTCTATTCCTGCCCTAATTTGGAATATCCAGTTACTAATAGTTCATGAGTGATCCCTCACTGCCGGTTGGGACAGTGAAGACGTATGCGGTCGGAAGCCTGCTTTTCTCACTACGCCCACAGTCACGCTTGCATAGTGGAGTCAGAGGAAGATGCTTCATATGTGGCTTTGGCCAGTTGGGGGCACTAGTGCGCGGACAAACACCGACGCAATTGCCAAATATGCATCACTCTACCGGCCACAGTCGACACTGGGTTCGATCTGGGACTGGTGCTCAACCATGCACCTCAGCGTGGTGCCTTAACCAAATGAGCCGCACCATACCTGTATCCTGATGCACAAAAAAGTGTGTGTTTTCGGGGCAGTGTACGCAAACTCAGTCAAGCGCATTGTTGTGACAGGTAAGGTGTGGCCCAGGCTGGTAACTGTGGTAACTGCTCATGCCGTTGTAACAGTCTGTGTGATGTCATTGCGTTGTGCAGGTGGAGTCCACGCAGAGCATGATCCGGATCCTGGGCCTGTCCGCCACGCTGCCCAACTACCTGGACGTGGCCTCCTTCCTGCACGTCAACCCCTTCATCGGCCTCTTCTACTTCGACAGCCGCTTCCGCCCCGTGCCTCTGGGCCAGAGCTTCGTGGGCATCAAGACTACCAACAAGGTGAGTCTGACCACAGGGTGACCAGAGACCATGTGAGTCTGACCACAGGGTGACCACAGACCATTTGAGTCTGAACACAGGGTGACGAGAGACCATTTGAGTCTGAACACAGGGTGACGAGAGACCATTTGAGTCTGACCACAGGGTGACCAGAGACCATGTGAGTCTGACCACAGGGTGACCACAAGCGATGGGAGCCTGACTCACAGTGACCGCTGATTACGTCTTTCTGACTGCCGTAGACTGTCAGACAGTTTCAGTGTGACCGCTCTTTAGGCAAGTGGAGGTAAGGTGAGTAGCTGCTCAGGTTTCCACAGGTAAGGTCAGTGTGACCAAGGCACTGCAGACCCGGTAAGTTTGTCTGCTCCTCAGGTCTCCGGATGAGTTCTTATAAGGACACTTATGAATAAAGACCTGTCTTAACTCATGAACACATTTTTATGATATCGGTGATTATTATGAATTATGAAGGTCATGATCACGTTTCATAATTCATGACATAGTCAATCATAGGTTTATGCAGTAGCGAGGATGAATTAGGACGTTTTTGTTGGCCTCATGGTCTGAGCAGCAGTTGCGTGCAAATACCCGCTCCAGCTAGCCCGAAACCCGCTGCGCTCTTCGACGGGCTTGGAACCCAACCGGCCGCTCGCCGTTTTCAGCGCGCGGTTATTTATTTTATCTGGCCGCGCGGCTTACCGTCGGGGCCCGGCGCAGGAGCTCGCCGATAAGGAGGCTGCACGGCTGCAAATCACACGCGCGCGCGCCCGTGCGGCCGGGTTTACTGTCGCTCTCGGAAGCGCGCCGCGCGCTTCAGCCTTCAGCCCAGTGTAAACACCCTCCCTCTCTCAAGGTCGCCGCACAACTGCCGCGGCACAACAACAACGACGGCGCGCTGCTCTTTGAGGAGCGGCTCAGGCAAACACGGGCGCTTCGCTGGGCTGTGCAAACAGCTTGTAGTGGCTCTCGCGCTACTTGAGAGCCGCTGCAATACACCGGGCCTGGCAGCCACTCTGGGGGCATTGTGAAATAAATACTTTGTTTTCTTTTGTTTCTTTTCTTGTATTTAGAAGATTGCTTTTTCTACCACGGTTATTACGAGTCCTAGTGCCGTTGCTGAAATGAAAAAGTGCGAACTGCGAGCTGAGAATAGATTCTGTATTGCTTCTTTCATTTGACAAATGCCTGGCATTATTGTCCTTTACCGACTGCAGCAGTGGTCTCCCCCAGGCCAATAATATAGTACTCAGGAGTATATTATGCTTTACTGGCTATTAGAGTTGCTCTCTGTTAAGAGCTTGTAAAAGATTTAAACCCTGGGAAGGTGTTTGTTTGGACATCCCAAACCCTTAAGTGGGTGGCCCATTGCAGAATGGGTGGGGGAAAAAAAATTGTGAAGTGCTAACAAATATCAATGTTCCGTGGATTCTTTTTTTCCCTCAAGGTTCAATTTCAAATAGTTGCTTCTAAAATCTGAATATTGATTGACTGACATGATGCAATGCCACATGTGACTGTTCACTTTAATTCTTGCTAGCCAAAACTGGACTGTGTGGCTGCCTGTCATTATGAGAATAAAAAGTAATAATCAACTTCATCAGTTAGTTATTTTTTTTTTTAAAATCTGTTAATCCATTCAGTTTGCTTTATGAACACATGCTTTATGAACAGTTTAGCTGGCTGCTCTATATTAGAGAGTGGAGCCCTGTGTAATGCAGTGATTGCAGCCTGTTTCAATGAGTCACTTCTCTCTTTGTGTGCCCTTGCCTTATAGGTACAACAGCTTCACGACATGGAGGAGGTTTGCTACGACAAGGTTCTGGAACAGATCCGAGCCGGACACCAGGTAATTTAGTAACTTTGTGCGACACCTTCATTTTTGTCCCAGCGCACTTGGGGTACTGCAAACGTATTGTGCCACGAAGTATAAATCAGGCTTTAGAGTTTGTAAGGAAGCTCGCTGGACCAATCCTCTCCTTGTGTGGCTATTTCCAAGGCCCTGATTGGATTCAGGACATACTTGCAGTGTGGCTATGCATATTTATGCTGTCACAACTTTGTTTCTGGCAACAATGGCAATATGGCCGCGTCCAGTCGAAATCACAGAAAGATAGCTTTCCACCTGGCGCCGCAGCTTTCGCCCAATCTGTCCGCTTGTTTTGTTTACACGCTCACAGTCAGAACCGCAAAGCCGGGGCTGAAATCAGCTCATCGTTTAACATGGCCGCCGTTGTTTCGGATGGCCGGAGATGTACCGCAGCCTATTCTGTGCGCGTTTTGTATTTTGGGTAGTCGTCGACGTGTTCCAGATCAATCCATCCGTTTCCCAGCTGAATATCAGCGCTGTGCGCGGGTTTTGCAAATGGCTGCCGACAGCTCTCGACTCGGAACCAAATTCAATTTTATGGGAGACACGCTCGCGTTTTAAGAATGCTCCTCACGTTTTTTTTCCTGCTTGAATAATGCAGGATCCTGTGTTAGGGCAACCTTGCATTACAGAAGGCTTCTTTTGTCAGAATGATTGTTGAAGTAAACATGCTTTTCATCTGCATCTAATTTACTTATGTACAATTATTTTGCTTTAGCAGGAAGGCAAAACATTGTCTGTGTTTTAATGTATGTCAGTCCCGGCTGGGTGTTCATTTGGGGGTTGTCATAAGCAGCGGACTCTCGGACTGTGTGCTTTCCCTCTCTGCTCCCTACATGTCTGAATAAACAAAAAATACTCAAAGAACTTTCCCAGCCATAAAAAAAGAGAATAAAAAACACCGACCCCCATCTGCACTAGTTCTGGTTATGGCTTTGCTATAGCAGAGTCTTAGGGTTGCCAGCAATCTAAATCCACATTTTTACACTGGTCTTTTTTTTTTTTTTGCTTGCTCGTCTCACTTTCGTGGAACTAAAATCTGTCAAACTAGCAATCAAATTTTCAAGGCCTTAGTTGCTCATTAGATGTGCAGAGTGTTAACACGTTTCCCCTGCAGATCGTGCTTTTAATTTAATGAAACATTCAAAGGCAAGGGGCTACTCTGACTGTGTCCTCTGCTCATTCATCTTCACAAGAACAAAAGCATCCTTTCTGAAAAAGACAGTTGCTGTCTTGTTCTTTTTGTTTTTGTTTGGTAAAGTTTTTTTATTAATATCACTTTCTATTTTTAAAGACATATGGTTTAGGCTCTGGGGATCTTGTCATTTCAGAAATGTGTCAGTTTCAAACACTCTGTGAAAAGAGGCACTAAATAATTCTGTCAAATTGGACAGAGCATTGTAGAGTTGAAAAATTAAGAAAAAGGTTTTAAATATCAGAATTTGCTTGTGCTGTGTCCGTCTGTTCGCCCCCCCCCCCCCCCCCCACACACCCGACATTCGCGAGTACAGTAATGCGATGTGCGCGTCTGTTCGAGCGTTTCGCCATAGCGACTGATTGGGTTCCACATGGCTTCCTCTCACTGGCACAGTTTTTAGCAAAGAGCTCTTCCTGCGCCGATGTGAAGTATGTACTCGAGCACAAACGCGTCCACTCCGCCTAAGTGATTTTTTAAAGCACCTACGCAGTGCTTCGCCGTCTCTTTAGGGTGATATGTACGCATCACTGAAAGCCATGTCCACCAACTGCTTCTGTGCGAAGTTGCCTTTTCCTCGTGGAAGCCAGGCTCCAGAGATGTACTTTTTGGTGCAGATAGAAGACATCCTGGCCAGGCGGTGGCAGTGAGGCAGTCTGGTCTTTGTGCAGGCAGCTCCATATGCTGCGTTTCAGCTGTGCTTTTTTTACGATGCGCGGCTCGCTCCGCTCATAGTCCCGGGGATGCCATTTTGAAGACTCCTTTCAAAGGGCCCGTCGATCAAGAGCTCAAATGGGGTCATGAAGCCCCGAGCGGGAGAGGAGCGGGGCCCCGGAGCGGAGGCGGCTCGTGCGCGTCCGATGCGTTCAAAACGTGGCGTTCCCTGGGTGACGCCCCCGTGGCCGGGGCAGCGCTTAGCTCGCTAGCGGGAGCGCTGGTTCTGCTGCGGTTTGACGTCTGTGAACGCTGCTTTGTCTGTACCTCAGAATGGCGGCGCGTTGATGCCCCCGCCTTTGAGTCCGCTGCGTACGCACAGCGCCTTTGCCTTCGGTCGTACGTCCTCAGCAAGAACCCAATTTGTGCACTTTCACTCGGGCTGATGTTGAGCATCAGGAAATCTGTTCTGTTTTTATTTTTGTGCTTTTTCCATCCAGACGGTGGATATCTGGGGCCATTGCGTGCGCGTGCGCTCCAGTCTGTGTTTGTGCGATTTTACAGTCAGTTTTTTTTGAAGGTTAGCTATATTTTAAGCCACGCTAATCGAGGCTGAGGGGGTTGAGATTTTGGGCACTTTAATTTGCTCGCGGGCAAGCAGGCCGTAACACACAACTGCCATTCAAAAGTTTTTGAGAAAACCGAGCAGACTCCACATCGAGCTAATCGCACTTTTCACAAAGAGTAATGAAGTGAACCGTTTTAGCACCTTGGGTTGGCACGCGCGCTGTGATATGCTCTCTCGCGGCGGGTGGAGATATTGGGAAACTATACGGAGTGCTTCTGCAACGGTAATTTATTTTTGCAGAGTGGTACTCGAAAAATAAAGGATGTGTTGTTTAAAAAATAAAAAGAAAAAAAGAAAAAAGTGTTCTTGGAAAGAAGCCGAATATTGTGTTTATAGGTGCGGCATTAAAGGAAGGAATAAAACGACTTTGCCGAGAGTGGGAGGAAACAAAAAGCCCACGCTGGCGTTGGGACGTGAAGCCGTTCCGCCGGAGGTCAGAGGTCGCGGCGGGATATTAATCAGAGCAGAGATTGGGCTTTATTTGGAGCGGTGGAATCTGCTCCGTCAAGGTCAGAGCCGCGCGCCGAATCTCTCCACTGCAGCGATTTCTGCCTCCGACACCGCGGCTGAACTCAATTTCTCAGTCCCATAAATCACAGAACACGGCGCGCGGCGGGTCCGCGCTCGGCCGCCAGATTCCCGCCATACGCCGCGCCCGCTGCCGGCTCCTGCGCTGTTTTGGCTCATCGGGCGGCGGCGGCGCGCAGCGGCGCGGTTTAGCGGGCGAAGCCGTCGTCCGGTCCGCCCGGCGGCGCACTCGACGGAGCGATATCCCTCACTTTCCCTCCTCTGTTTTTGGGGAGCCCTTCCGCCATCCGCAGCGAAATTAGCCGCGGAGCGCTTTCCGCGGGAAAAACACGGAAGGGGGGGTGGTTTTCAGTGCCCGAATCACGCCGGTGATTGAGTCGCTGATTGGGCGGAATGGCGCCATCTCTCACGCTCTGACTGGCTCTTAACGTACGGCCGTACCGCCCAGAAGAAACCTCTCCTCAGTGGTGGTCTCCCTCGTTTTAACGCTGTTTGATGCCTCCAGCCTGTGGGATTAGTATTTTTATTTACTTTTGTATCTATCGGGGAAGGGGGAGGGGTCTAAATGGACGTGGCGGGGGAGGGGTGGGAGGGTTTGGCAGAGGTGTTGAGGGAAGTTCAGAAGGTCAGGAAAAAGCCTCATGGGTAAACAGTGTGTGAACATATCTGGAAATCCATACAGCACTTCAGTCTTTACATGTAGCGCCTTCAGCCATGAGGCAGTGCCCCTAAGAGAGGAAGTGTTGGACTGCGTTGCGGATGTCTGTATAAATTGGGGAGGTCAGGCCCTGTGGATGCCGATGCATGCTGGGAAGTGGGCTGGAGGGGACAGATGCCAGGAGAAATTGGTTTATTCACACCTCTAGAATGTTGGAAGATAAAAATATGCATTTTGAAAGTAAAAGCATGAAAGTGCTAAGATTCCTGGCGTGTTTGCGTATTGTGTGTGTGTGAGGGAATATGAGTGGGTCTGTGTGAGGGAATATGAGTGGGTCTGTGTGTGTGTGAGGGAATATGAGTGGGTCTGTGTGTGTGTGAGGGAATATGAGTGGGTCTGTGTGAGGGAATATGAGTGGGTCTGTGTGTGTGTGAGGGAATATGAGTGGGTCTGTGTGTGTGTGAGGGAATATGAGTGGGTCTGTGTGAGGGAATATGAGTGGGTCTGTGTGTGTGTGAGGGAATATGAGTGGGTCTGTGTGTGTGTGAGGGAATATGAGTGGGTCTGTGTGTGTGTGAGGGAATATGAGTGGGTCTGTGTGAGGGAATATGAGTGGGTCTGTGTGTGTGTGAGGGAATATGAGTGGGTCTGTGTGTGTGTGAGGGAATATGAGTGGGTCTGTGTGAGGGAATATGAGTGGGTCAGTGTGTGTGTGAGGGAATATGAGTGGGTCTGTGTCAATGTGAGGGAATATGAGTGGGTCTGTGTGAGGGAATATGAGTGGGTCTGTGTGAGGGAATATGAGTGGGTCTGTGTGTGTGTGAGGGAATATGAGTGGGTCTGTGTGAGGGAATATGAGTGGGTCTGTGTGTGTGTGTGAGGGAATATGAGTGGGTCTGTGTGAGGGAATATGAGTGGGTCTGTGTGAGGGAATATGAGTGGGTCTGTGTGTGTGTGAGGGAATATGAGTGGGTCTGTGTGAGGGAATATGAGTGGGTCTGTGTCTGTGTGAGGGAATATGAGTGGGTCTGTGTGAGGGAATATGAGTGGGTCTGTGTGAGGGAATATGAGTGGGTCTGTGTGTGTGAGGGAATATGAGTGGGTCTGTGTGAGGGAATATGAGTGGGTCTGTGTGTGTGTGATGGTTGTGTGTGTATTGTGTGTGTGAGGGAATATGAGTGGGTCTGTGTGTGTGTGATGGTTGTGTGCCTGTGAAATTCCTCAGGCATTGGGTGCTGGGAATCTGTGTTTTATTTGAGTTAACTTTGAAGGGTGTCTCATGGCCTTTGCTCCCATTTAATTTTCAGCATAAGCTGTCACCTGACGTCTCCTTGGCGATACACCTCCTTCCCACTGCTACTGGGGAAATAGGCTGGTCAACTTTTGGGAGGGAGGGACTTGGCTAACCTAGCTTACCAACAACCTGCTAAGCCTGACAATAATCGTGCTCTTAATGAGATTATTAATGCTCAATGGCAGAGAAATGAAAAGCTCTCAGTCACAACACTATGGGTGTCTCATTACATAATATACAGGTGGGTAAGGAGTAAGACTCCTCCCTGATATTAGCGCACCCCCTCAGGAGGCAGCTTGTATGGAGGTGAAGAAGGCTCACAAAGTGTACTTCTGGCATGGAGCTCAGACACAGGGATGGTGTGTGAACAGGAAGTAAAGAGGTGGGGTGCAGTTGTGTTGGGAGGGGCAGGCAGGTGTGTTGGATAGGGGCCGGTGAGTGTGTTGGATAGGGGCCGGTGAGTGTGTTGGATAGGGGCTGGTGAGTGTGTTGGATAGGGGCTGGTGAGTGTGTTGGGAGGGGCTGGTGAGTGTGTTGGATAGGGGCCGGTGAGTGTGTTGGATAGGGGCCGGTGAGTGTGTTGGATAGGGGCTGGTGAGTGTGTTGGGAGGGGCAGGCAGGTGTGTTGGATAGGGGCTGGTGAGTGTGTTGGATAGGGGCCGGTGAGTGTGTTGGGAGGGGCAGGCAGGTGTGTTGGATAGGGGCTGGTGAGTGTGTTGGGAGGGGCAGGCAGGTGTGTTGGATAGGGGCTGGTGAGTGTGTTGGATAGGGGCTGGTGAGTGTGTTGGATAGGGGCCGGTGAGTGTGTTGGGAGGGGCAGGCAGGTGTGTTGGATAGGGGCTGGTGAGTGTGTTGGGAGGGGCAGGCAGGTGTGTTGGATAGGGGCTGGTGAGTGTGTTGGATAAGGGCTGGTGAGTGTGTTGGGAGGGGCAGGCAGGTGTGTTGGTGAGCTGGTTGGCGTGGGCAGGAGGTGAGAAGGTGTGATGTGGAGGGGGTAAGGGAAGGGAGATGAAGGCTGAGATTCCTCTCTGCAGGTATAATGGATAACCCCCGTAGCTGAGCCACACAGAGCATGAGCAGCAGCAGGTCACATGATCCCCGCTGCATGCGTTATTCATGAGCTGTCACTGTCTCTGCTCAAAGGCTGACAGCCAGTTTAAGCGCTTCTGATTCTAATCTGGCCACTTGTGAAGGACGAGCCTGCGTGTACAAGTGCAGGAGGCCTGCGGTCTGCTCCGTGCATGAGGGTGTGTGTTAGTGTGCGTGTGTGTGTATGTATGCATGCATGCGTGTGTGCTTTTATGTGCATGCATACATGCATACTGTGTGTGCATTCGTGTCTACGTAGATGAGTGTGTGGGGCGTGTATGTGTATATGAGTGTGTGGGGGTGTGTATGTATATGAGTGTCTGTGTATTAGTGTGTGTGTATATGAGTGTGTGTCTGGGTATGTATGTATGTATATGGGCATGCAGTGGGGTGTATGTGGGTGTGGGTGTATGTGTGTATGAGTGTGTGGGGGGTGTCTGTGTGTATATGAGTGTGTGGGGGTACGTGTGTATATGAGTGTGTGGGTGTGTATGAGTGTGTGTGTGTGTGTGTGTGTGTGTGTGTATGAGTGTGTGGGTGTGTATAAGTGTGTGGGTGTGTGTGTATACGTGTGTGGGTGTGTGTGTATAAGTGTGTGGGGGGTGTCTGTGTATATGAGTGTGTGGGGGTGTGTATGTATATGAGTGTGTGTCTGGGTATGTATGTATGTATATGGGCATGCAGTGGGGTGTATGTGGGTGTGGGTGTATGTGCATATGAGTGTGTGGGGGATGTCTGTGTGTATATGAGTGTGTAGGTGTGTATGAGTGTGTGGGGGTGTGTGTATATATGAGTGTGTAGGTGTGTATGAGTGTGTGGGGGTGTGTGTGTGTATGAGTGTGTGGGGGTGTGTGTGTGTATGAGTGTGTGGGGGTGTCTGTGTGTATATGAGTGTGTGGGGGTGTGTGTGTATATGAGTGTGTGGGGGATGTCTGTGTGTATATGAGTGTGTAGGTGTGTATGAGTGTGTGGGGGTGTGTGTATATATGAGTGTGTAGGTGTGTATGAGTGTGTGGGGGTGTGTGTGTGTATGAGTGTGTGGGGGTGTCTGTGTGTATATGAGTGTGTGGGGGTGTGTGTGTATATGAGTGTGTGGGGGTGTGGGTGTATATGAGTGTGTGGGGGTGTGGGTGTATATGAGTGTGTGGGGGTGTCTGTGTGTATATGAGTGTGTGGGGGGTGTCTGTGTGTATATGAGTGTGTGGGGGTGTCTGTGTGTATATGAGTGTGTGGGGGGTGTCTGTGTGTATATGAGTGTGTGGGGGTGTGTGTGTATATCAGTGTGTGGGGGGTGTCTGTGTGTATATGAGTGTGTGGGGGTGTGTGGGTGTGTATGAGTGTATGAGAGTGTGTGGGTGTGTATGAGTGTGTGTGGGTGTGTGTGTATATGAGTGTGTGGGTGTGTATGAGTGTATGTGAGTGTGTGTGTGTGTGTGTGTGAGTGTGTGGGGGTGTGTGTGTATATGAGTGTGTGGGTGTGTATGAGTGTGTGGGTGTGTATGAGTGTGTGGGGGTGTGTGTGTATATGAGTGTGTGGGTGTGTATGAGTGTGTGGGGGTGTGTGTGTATGAGTGTGTGGGTGTGTATGAGTGTGTGAGTGTGTGGGGGTGTATGAGTGTGTGGGGGTGTGTGTGTATGTGAGTGTGTGGGTGTGTATGAGTGTGTGGGGGTGTGTGTGTGTATATGAGTGTGTGGGTGTGTATGAGTGTGTGGGGGTGTCTGTGTGTATGAGTGTGTGGGGGTGTGTGTGTATGTGAGTGTGTGGGTGTGTATGAGTGTGCGGGGGTGTGTATGAGTGTGTGGGGGTGTGTATGAGTGTGTGGGGGTGTATGAGTGTGTGTGTGGGGGTGTCTGTGTGTATGTGAGTGTGTGGGTGTGTATGAGTGTGTGGGGGTGTGTGTATATATGAGTGTGTGGGTGTGTATGTGAGTGTGTGGGGGTGTGTATGAGTGTGTGGGGGTGTATGAGTGTGTGGGTGTGTATGAGTGTGTGTGTGGGGGTGTCTGTGTGTATGAGTGTGTGGGTGTGTATGAGTGTGTGTGTGGGGGTGTCTGTGTGTATGTGAGTGTGTGGGTGTGTATGAGTGTGTGTGGGTGTGTATGAGTGTGTGGGTGTGTATGTGAGTGTGTGGGGGTGTGTATGAGTGTGTGGGTGTGTATGAGTGTGTGTGTGGGGGTGTGGGTGTGTATGAGTGTGTGGGTGTGTATGAGTGTGTGTGTGGGGGTGTGGGTGTGTATGAGTGTGTGGGTGTGTATGAGTGTGTGGGTGTATATGAGTGTGTGGGGGTGTGTGTGTATATGAGTATGTGGGGGTGTGTGTGTATGTGAGTGTGTGGGTGTGTGTGAATGTGAGTGTGTGGGTGTGTGTGAGTGTGTGGGTGGGTGTGTATGAGTGTGTGGGTGTGTGTGAGTGTGTGGGTGTGTGTGTATGTGAGTGTGTGGGTGTGTATGAGTGTGTGTGTGTATGAGTGTGTGGGGGTGTGTGTGTATGAGTGTGTGTGGGTGTGTATGAGTGTGTGTGGGTGTGTATATGAGTGTGTGGGTGTGTATGAGTGTGTGTGGGTGTGTATATGAGTGTGTGGGTGTGTATGAGTGTGTGTGTGTGTGTATGAGTGTGTGGGGGTGTGTGTGTATGAGTGTGTGTGGGTGTGTATGAGTGTGTGGGTGTGTATGAGTGTGTGTGTGTGTATGAGTATGTGGGGGTGTGTGTGTATGTGAGTGTGTGGGTGTGTGTGAATGTGAGTGTGTGGGTGTGTGTGAGTGTGTGGGTGGGTGTGTATGAGTGTGTGGGTGTGTGTGAATGTGAGTGTGTGGGTGTGTGTGAGTGTGTGGGTGGGTGTGTATGAGTGTGTGGGTGTGTATGAGTGTGTGGGTGTGTGTGAGTGTGTGGGGGTGTGTGTATATGAGTGTGTGTGGGTGTGTGTGAGTGTGTGGGTGTGTATGAGTGTGTGTGGGTGTGTATGAGTGTGTGGGTGTGTATGAGTATGTGTGGGTGTGTGTGTATATGAGTGTGTGGGTGTGTGTGTGTATGAGTGTGTGGGTGTGTATGAGTGTGTGGGTGTGTATGAGTGTGTGGGTGTGTATGAGTATGTGTGGGTGTGTGTGTATATGAGTGTGTGGGTGTGTGTGTGTATGAGTGTGTGGGTGTGTATGAGTGTGTGGGTGTGTATGAGTGTGTGGGTGTGTGTGAGTGTGTGGGTGTGTGTGAGTGTGTGGGTGTGTATGAGTGTGTGGGTGTGTGTGAGTGTGTGGGTGTGTATGTTCTGCTGTGTGCTTGTGTCTGTCTCCATTAGCATATCTGTACTGCTTCACTGAGAGGAGTGTGGGAGGCAGGGAGCTGAATAGCTTGGCTCTGTGTAGCAGTCCTTTCTGCAGGCTGCAGACCCTCATTCAGTTTGATTTCTGCGTGTTAGGTGTGCATTAGCGGCCGGGTCGGTAATGACCGGCGCCCGGCTCCTGGCTGGTCCCCCCCGGCTCCGTCCTCTGTGTCTCCCCGCACAGCGCGGCGCGTTTCATTACCCCCGAGACAGCGAGCGAGCGAGCGCGCGGGCGGCACACTTAGCCCGCGCGCGGCGGGAGAGCGGCCCGGCGCACATTATTATTTATTTGCTCGGTTGACGTTTTCATTCAGGGTGACTTTCAGAGCTCGTAATTTTACACATCGCTCACTCGCACAAATGGATATTTACTAAAGCAAGTGTTACTGGGGGCGGGTGGCGGCGCCGGCGGGGGGTGTGCGGTCGGCGGCTGAATCTTGGGATATTTGAAAGGAGTGGGGGGGGGGGATCGCTGTCTGCGGAGTAGCCGTGGTAACAGAACTAGAAGCGAGAGGAGGAGAGAAGCACAGGGAGTCGAGCAGATGGGGTGAGTTCTGACATTCGGCTGGGGTGAGCTTTGCTCCCGCTGGCCGCGGCTCGGCTCTGGTTCTGCGCGCGTCTTGCGCTTCCCGGCGGTTGGTCGGGGGCGGAGGTCGGACCGCGCGGCGGCTCTTCGGCGAGCGGGGCGCCGCGGGGATCGGGCCGAGCCCGGCCCGGCAGACGGAGGAGGTCTCCCTTCGGCCGCGGGCGGGTTTCGACGCTCCCGCGGCGCTCTTCCCAAAATTGCACGGGCTTGTGGGAAAGGGAGAGTTGGCGATTCATCCCCAGGTCCATCTGTTCGCGCTAATGAGCTCAAAACGTCATCCTCCGGATTCTGAGCAGTGTGAGCGGCTCGCTGCTGGTACCGGCCGATTCTCCTCAGAATTCAAACGCCCCCAAATCCCCAAACACACCCCTCCCCAGCACAGACAGAACCTAGCGCTTGATCCTGCCCCCCACCTCCTCCGTCTCTTTGGGGGACTCTGGAGAGGCAGAGAAAGAAAGGGTAAGTTTATCTAAAACTGTGCCTCTGTGTGTCTCATCACATTATGTAATATTTCTGAATAGCTTTTGCCCTCTTCCACAGTAGTGCCTCGGTTTTGTTCTGAATGATGCATGTATCCAACAACGGCACCTCCACTAGAATCTCACCTTCTCTCGTTACATTCTCCCTCCCACCCAGAACTCAAACTCAGACTCATCCATCTCTCTCTCCCTCCGTCCCTCCTTCCCTCCCCACCTTTTAGTTCAGATTAACTTGATAAACAGGATTGTTTTGCAGAAGCATTTTAGAATACAAAATGATACATTGAGCAAAAGTACTGTATATATTGTTGATGCTTAACTTAGCAAGCATTCATTGATTCATTCATTCAAAATGTATGTATTTTATATATTAGGGCTGCCAGTAGATAAATTCACTTGTAATGAATGAATGTTAATCATTTTTATCCTATTAATTGAAGTAATCAGTATATTAATTAAATTCTTTGTGATTCTTAGTCTGGAGATGGCTATTTAAATATGGCTCCGCCCTACGGAGACACCTCTCAGTTGGATAATGGGTTTCGTCCTGTTAATGAAATAACATTAACTGGGTGATAATGATTGAGGAGGAAAATACCCAGAATTTAAATTTGAGTTTGTTTAAACATAATTTATTCGCAAACAACATGGGAAAAGTAATGCGATTAGCATGCTAGTCGAGCGCTCACATTTTTTATGATTAGCGGCCGCTGTGCTCCGTCTGTCTGCGCGGTGGTTGAAGGCCGAGGGTCCAGCTGGTGCGCTGCCGGGGCGGCTTCCTCTGTTTAACGCGGAGCAGCCGGTCACGTGACCGCACGACGTCCAATGGCTGTGCGCTCCATGCAGAAGGAACTCATGGGCCGCTCCTTTTTCCAACTTTGTGCCGCGACCCTGTGTCCATCTGATCCATCTGATTGGCGAACGCTGATTGGCTCCCTGGGAACAGGAAGTCTTTCCCATTTTCAGAGCATGTTGGTATGTTTGGGTCTCCTCGGCGAGGCAGGAGTTTTCTCCCCATCTTTTCCCCTCTCTCGAGGAGATGGTATCTGGTGTTGCGTTTGAGAGGAGTAATAGAGCTAATCCCCCAGACACATTGGGCTGCTGATGACTTTATCACAATTCCGGAAGATTTTGCTCTCTGGTGAATGCATTATTCTGTAACTGTGCATAAAAATAAACCCAATTAAGTTTCCTTTTAATTAATTCATTGATGAATTGCTCTGATTAATTTTTTCAGACCTTATATAGCCATATATGTCTGTGTGTCTGTCTGTGTCTGTGTTTGTGTGTGTGTATACACAGACACACACACACACAAACACAGACAGACACACAAATACACGCACACACACACACACAGATGCCAAAGGAGCCTACCCACAGATGCCTTATCTATATTAATGCCCGGCTCAGATACAGAAAGCACTCCCCGCCGTGCTCTGTCCGTCCGGCTCTGCTGTCGGTCTCTGTCAGTGCGGCCGTGCTAGCCGGGGATCTTTAAAGCTGTGTAGCCCAGGAGCCAGCAGCCCTTACTGATGACGGAGGGAGCGCATCGATCCGTCCTCAGCGCCGCGGCGCGACGGTGGCCGGGCGCCGACGGAGAGGCAGGCGTCTCGGCGCACGATGAGTCGGAATGACGGGGGCGTGGGGGGGAGGTTCGGTTAGGCAGAACGGATCCGTTTCCTCAGGGGAGAAACGCGCCGCCACCCTAAAACACAGTCCTATGATCAGGCCGCCATCTTGGCATGGCTGACCCAAGGAGAGGTCGGGGTCCAGAGGCTGCTGGGTCACTGGGGGAAAAAAAAATCTGATTTCAAAAGTGAAGCCTCTATCGTGTACAGACATGGTGTAAAGTTGCACAGATTTAGTAGGCCTCAGAGTTATATGCTGTATTTACTACGTGCACAGTCTTTTTAAGTATTTAACCCACGCTCTTATCCAGAGCGACTTACACACAACTGCCTACAGGCCATTTATACAGCTGCATATTCACAGAAGCAATTCAAGTTATGTACCTTGCCCAAGGGTACAGCGGCAGTTCCAAGGTTGCACGGAATCGAACCTGCAACCTTGGATTTGTAAGCCCACTCCCCTAACCATTATACGCTGCCACCCACGGCAGCCTTGCAGTCGCACGCGCACTCAAGTACACGCTTTTTTACACGTGCAATGACACAGACCGATAAACAGAGCTGCCCAGAATCCCTCAGTCAAACACGGTACCACAGTCGTGTGCGTGCGCGCGCACACACACACACACACACACAGTAGCACAGAAACAGTCGCACACAGGGACACAGCGCCGCAAAGAAATTACAGCGGGTATCCTTCGCCGTGGGCACAATATTAAATTGTGCGAAATGGCTGTGACAGATATTAATTTCATCTGCGAGTTTGATGAATGGAATTCCTTTATCGTGCTCCCCTCCGCCCAGCCGTCCCCCCCTCCAGCTGGGTCTCGGGACAGCAGGCACAGCTTTAATAAGCTTAGGAGCCACCGGTAAGCATCGACGGCACGTTCGGCGGCGCCGCTCCTCAGATGAAAGCGATTTAATAAATAACGTTTTCCGGAGGAGTCTCTGCGGGTTTCGGAGAGAGCGCGGGCGACAGTGAGGAGGAGCAGCAGCTTCGTAACCATGGGCCCTGCAGGCTGGGCCTGGTGCTCTCCCAGCCCAGCACTTCCTGCTTCCCTCACATTTATCACCCTGCTCGCACGGCCTGGCTCTCTCTCTCTCCCCGCCCAGCACTTCCTGTTTCCCTCACATTTATCACCCTGCTCGCACGGCCTGGCTCTCTCTCCCAGCCCAGCACTTCCTGTTTCCCTCACATTTATCACCCTGCTCGCACGGCCTGGCTCTCTCTCTCTCCCAGCCCAGCACTTCCTGCTTCCCTCACATTTATCACCCTGCTCGCACAGCCTGGCTCTCTCTCTCTCCCCGCCCAGCACTTCCTGTTTCCCTCACATTTATCACCCTGCTCGCACAGCCTGGCTCTCTCTCCCCGCCCAGCACTTCCTGTTTCCCTCACATTTATCACCCTGCTAGCACAGCCTGGCTCTCTCTCCCAGCCCAGCACTTCCTGTTTCCCTCACATTTATCACCCTGCTCGCACAGCCTGGCTCTCTCTCTCTCCCAGCCCAGCACTTCCTGCTTCCCTCACATTTATCACCTTGCTCGCACAGCCTGGCTCTCTCTCCCCGCCCAGCACTTCCTGCTTCCCTCACATTTATCACCCTGCTCGCACAGCCTGGCTCTCTCTCTCTCCCCGCACTTCCTGCTTCCCTCACATTTATCACCCTGCTCGCACGGCCTGGCTCTCTCTCTCTCCCAGCACTTCCTGCTTCCCTCACATTTATCACCCTGCTCGCACGGCCTGGCTCTCTCTCCCCGCCCAGCACTTCCTGTTTCCCTCACATTTATCACCCTGCTCGCACGGCCTGGCTCTCTCTCCCAGCCCAGCACTTCCTGTTTCCCTCACATTTATCACCCTGCTCGCACGGCCTGGCTCTCTCTCCCAGCCCAGCACTTCCTGTTTCCCTCACATTTATCACCCTGCTCGCACAGCCTGGCTCTCTCTCTCCCCGCCCAGCACTTCCTGTTTCACTCACATTTATCACCCTGCTCGCACGGCCTGGCTCTCTCTCCCCGCCCAGCACTTCCTGTTTCCCTCACATTTATCACCCTGCTCGCACGGCCTGGTTCTCTCTCCCCGCCCAGCACTTCCTGCTTCCCTCTGCTCGCATGGCTCATCACAGGAAGTGCTGCATTTGATGGTTTTTATAAGTTTTGGCTCATTCCTTTTAGTCAGTGCTCCAGGAAGTGACCCAGGTAGGTTTGGCTGGTGTAGTGTAGCGCTTGTAGCGTGATCACTCACTGATAAGCTTTTTCATCTTACAAACCTTCCTTTGGTTAACAGCAGGGAGGGGACCTCTGCTGAGACTGAATAAACTGTGCTGTGCCCTGGAGCTGGAGAACACAGAACACAGTGCGGAAGGTACTGGCAGTACCGCACACCTTCCCCGCGCCCACGCTACAGACACGTACGGGTCATCCGCGCTTAGCGCTGCTTCCCAGCGCTGCAGAGACAGGAGCCGCTTGACAGGCGGTCAGAGGGAGCGCTGTGAGAGGCCGTGAGAGGAGGAGGAGCGGCAGCCTCCCCGGCCCTCACAGCGGCTCTAGCGCCTCTCGCTCAGGAGCAGTCACGCCAGCGCCGCTTTGCCTGGGAAACACGGCCGTCGCTTTCACGTTTGAGACCCGGCGTGATGCGGAGTCAGGCCCCTGGAACGGGCGGGTCACTCCAGCGCGGCTCACCCAGCGCGGGTCACCCAGCGCGGGTCGCCGTGTGACGTCACAGTCCGCCGTGATGAACGAGGACCCGGAGAACACGCTCGGCGCACGGTCTCCCGCGCGCGCCTGTTGTCATAGAAACACACGCTCTGTTATACAGTACACGTCACAGGCTGCCCTGACCCTTCCTGGGTCATGACCTCGCCCTGACTTTTGACCTTCCCCTTCCTACACACACGCGCACTTTGTTCCTGTCAGCAACATTGCATCTCCAGCCTTGTCTTTTCCACTGCTTTGTTAATAATGGATTTGAAAATGACTAATTCATAAGAAGTTCAATAGTACGAGCGTTACTACAAATATAAATAGTTGAGAATGGTTGAAGGCTGTTTTATGTTGGCTTAGACTCTGGTCACCTGCGGGAGATATTTCAGCTGAAATTGGAGCAAGCTAATTCTGCAGAACCTCTCTGTGCTGCAGGCAAAACCATGACCAGGAACCCATGACCCACGACCTGTGACCTCTGACCTGGTTCAGGAAATAAGTGGGCGGGGCAAAGCGAGTCCGTGAGTGGAGTTTTGATTTGATGAGTCGAAACGTGTTGGCCAAGCAGGATTAGGAATTTAATCTTCGGGAAGGTAAAGACATGAATGTATATTCATAGAAGAGAAATGGGACGCTGACACACTTTGATTGGGCCGAAGATTCGATATCCTGAAAGAAAATTTCCCTTTCAGTGATTGAATTCTGTTTGGATATGCTTTATTGATCGGAGTTGGCGAAGCATATTCTTAAATCAATTTAGAATGGAAAATATGCACGGGCCTTACAACTGAATCTTCTTTTACTGGCTCATTACTGTTATTTACATTACATTATTACTGCATTACAGTCATTCTCTCACTCTTTCTTTCCTTCCCTCTCTGGTGTACATGTCTGTCTAGAAATCAAATCCCAGACCCTCTGACGGATTTTTTTGAGTGTAAATCAGTGAATAAGTACTGTTTTTCATGCTGGAGAGGTTTGGTTATCAGAACCAATAATTTCTGCTCTGGAATAGAAAGAAATTGCCCGTCTGTCGTAAGTCTCCAGCCAATCATCAGTCAGGGCTTCCTCAGCTTGTCACGGGGTTTGTCTGATCTGTTGATCAGTGAGCACTCGTGACCTTCGACCCCATGCAGACGGAGCAGGCATTTTGCGGTCATGCGCTGGAGCAGGGAGCCCGGAGGTAGCCTCGGGGCTCGAGGTGAGCGTGGGGGGGCATTTCGGAGGACCTCCGCTGGTGGACAGGGGACGGGGTGCGACGCGAGCGAGCGTCTCTTCCTTCGCCTCCGCGCGTCGCACGTCTCTCTAAACCGCCCCGGGCTCATCTGCGTCCGATCCAGCGCTCACCGATCACTCCGCGTCAGCTCCACGGCCGTCTCTCTCTCTCTTATTGCTCCTGGAGTATCAGTGCCGCGTTTCAGTCACACCTGCAGCGACTCTGGGAGGCTACAGTAAGTGGAGTTCCGTCTCCAGCCCATTCTGCTGACATAACTACAGCGATATTAAAAAAAAAAAATTTAAATCGCTCAGGATAATTGCTTGTGGCTTACAGCGCTAGCTGTAATAAAGAAGCCAGATATTTATTTTATATGGCGCTACAGCGGTTTAACACTCCCGTTTTTAAGTGATCTTTTTTTAAATAAAGCCCTAAGAGGTTGTCACAGCAATAGAGCGCTTGAGTGGAATTGCTGACTGATAGTACAATACTGCGTTGATTGCCAGCGAGCCATATATGATTACATATAGACGCCCACACACACAAACATGCGCGCACACACACACACACACACACACACACATTATGAATGAGAAGCGTGACGCAGTGTGCGTCACCCTGAGTCTGGTCTGTGCGTTCCCGCTCAGGTATGACTGGAGCTTATGGCTGTGGGCTTTGGTTAGCGTTACTGATCTCTGCGTGCCTGGGTCTTAAGACAGGGGTGCGCTGAGGGGAACCTGTGACGCACGCGGGGATCCCCCCCTGAGTCCCCCCTTTACACATGGCTCATCGCACAGTCCCTACTGGGAGCGGTCTGGGCAGAAGAGAGGAAGAGTCCTTTTGGAGACCGGGGCTGACTCACCTCACTGCTCTGAGTGACCCTTCTGACACCAGATGAACTCTGGGAGCAGAAGAGAGAGCAGCACGCACAGCGTGAGCAGCAGCACGAGCACCGGGCCGCTGGGGCCGATTCATACGGCCTCGACAGCAGTAGTGATAGCATAAAATAAATGACTCTGTATTTTTCAAATGCTGTCTGCGGTTACTTTAACGTAGTTACATCCACCATCCCACAATTCATTGAGCCTGCAGGGACAGTGGGGTATTTACTTATTTTTTTTATCCTCACGGAATTGCCATTTTTTTCATTATACTTGTGCGTGAGCGTGTGTGCGTGCGAGCGTACGTGCGTGCAAGCACGTGTGCGAGCGAGCGCGTGTAGTGTGAAAGTGCGTGCGTGCGTGCGTGCGAGCGTGCATTTGAATGTGAGTGTGTGTGCGAGCGAGCGCGTGTTCGAATGTGAGTGTGTGTGCGGGCGTGCGTTAGTGTGGAAGTGTGTGCGAGCGTGCGTTAGTGTGGAAGTGCGTGTCCCTGCGTGTTGCCGTGGCGCGTGCTTTGTGCAGGCGTGTGTGAGCCCTAGCGTGGGAGGTGAATGGAAGGTTAAAAGTGCGTAAACAGCACACAGGGTATCTGGGCCTGGAGGAGACGGGAGCGCCGGGGAGAGCTTTTAGCATCCCAGCAGCTGCAAATCCCTGCTTGCTTCTGTCTGCCGCTATCACTTATACGTTTATCCGCAATGCATTATTTACACAAGGCAGTCGTCGTAGCTGAGCCTGACTGCCAGCTGCTTCTGCGTGTGTGTGTGTGTGTGTGTGTGCGTGTGTGCGTGCGTGCGTGCGTGCGTGCGAGCACGTGTGCAAGCGAGCGCGTGTTCAAGTGTGAAAGTGCGTGCGTGCGAGCGCGTGTAGAGTGTGAGTGTGTGTGCGGGCGTGCGTTAGTGTGGAAGTGCGCGTGCCTGCGTGTTGCCGTGGCGCGTGCTTTGTGCAGGCGTGTGTGAGCCCTAGCGTGGGAGGTGAATGGAAGGTTAAAAGTGCGTAAACAGCACACAGGGTATCTGGGCCTGGAGGAGACGGGAGCGCCGGGGAGAGCTTTTAGCATCCCGGCAGCTGCAAATCCCTGCTTGCTTCTGTCTGCCGCTATCACTTATACGTTTATCCGCAATGCATTATTTACACACGGCAGTCGTCGTAGCTGAGCCTGACTGCCAGCTGCTTCTGCGTGTGTGTGTGTGTGTGTGTGTGCGCGCCAGTAACATCTCAGGGTACCAGAGGAGATCACACACACACACACACACACACACACAGGTGTTGAGGGAAAGCACTAGCCTCGGATGTCCAGATGATCGTTGGTCGCAGACGTATCGATTCTAGTCAGGGGGGTTATAGACAGGACTCTTCAGGTTCAAGAGCCAGTGGGGGTGGGGTTACTGTCCGGGAACAGAGGGCACTGCTTTTGAACGTGATAGATCATCCCAGCGTTCACTCCTCGGATTCCCAAACCTATTCCGGAGGTTGGGGAATTATCCATCACCCCCCCCCCCCATAGTCCCCAATGAGTCTATATAAGGATTGCAGAGTCTGAGCTTCAGCAGCGAATCAGACGCATTTGCTCCCATGCTGATAGACATCTCTCCATCAACAGTCTGTTCGGTCAGATAAATTCCTGTGCAGTGGCCTATTGATCCAGCGAAGCGGCCATTTCCATGCAGGATGGATGGACTGCTGTGTTTTTGTCGACTGACAGATACGCCGAGTCGTTGAGTGCATTCACGTCATACATGCTGTGCAATTGACCTTTGACCTTTCTTTTTTAAGAGAAGCCAAAAAATGTTTGTTTATTTTTGTTTGTTATTTATTATTTAAAAAGTTTCTTCACTCTGAAGTGCATAAAAACAATTATTGGATTGCGGATGTACAGCAGTTAGTCTGGCAGTGGTCTTTACGACCTCAGTTCATTGTGCCGATTGGAACCTGATTGAACATGCATTGTACATTGATTTAAGATTTGAATCTGAACCTCAGCGAGTGTGCTGACTGTTATCTGTGAAATTCCCATAAAGCAACATTTAAAGACGTCTCCAGAGAGGGCTGAGCGTGAGCGAGATTAACTGCGGCTCTTGGTTCGTGCTGCTCTGGGCGTTTGGTTGGGCTCTGTCAGTGCAGCTATCAGATGCGCTTGTTTGTGCTGTCGCCGCACTGTCAGAGGCATCCCGTCATCCCGTCTTCAGTGCTCTGATCTTGCTGTTGTCCTTGTGTGAGTAGCATGCTCTTCTAGATGTGGTCCTCTTGTGGTTGGTGCAGTATTGGAATATTGGAAACGTGGTTATATTGTGGTTGGTGCAGTATTGGAATATTGGAAACGTGGTTATATTGTGGTTGGTGCAGTATTGGAATATTGGAAACGTGGTTATATTGTGGTTGGTGCAGTATTCGAATATTGGAAACGTGGTTATATTGTGGTTGGTGCAGTATTCGAATATTGGAAACGTGGTTATATTGTGGTTAGTGCCGTATTGTAAACGTGGTTATCTTGTGGTTAGTGCAGTATTGGAATATTGGAAACGTGGTTATATTGTGGTCAGTGCAGTATTGGAATATTGGAAACGTGGTTATATTGTGGTTGGTGCAGTATTGGAATATTGGAAACGTGGTTATATTGTGGTTGGTGCAGTATTGGAATATTGGAAACGTGGTTATATTGTGGTTGGTGCAGTATTCGAATATTGGAAACGTGGTTATATTGTGGTTGGTGCAGTATTCGAATATTGGAAATGTGGTTATATTGTGGTTAGTGCCATATTGTAAACGTGGTTATATTGTGGTCAGTGCAGTATTGGAATATTGGAAACGTGGTTATATTGTGGTTGGTGCAGTATTGGAATATTGGAAACGTGGTTATATTGTGGTTGGTGCAGTATTGGAATATTGGAAACGTGGTTATATTGTGGTTGGTGCAGTATTGGAATATTGGAAACGTGGTTATATTGTGGTTGGTGCAGTATTGGAATATTGGAAACGTGGTTATATTGTGGTTGGTGCAGTATTGGAATATTGGAAACGTGGTTATATTGTGGTTGGTGCAGTATTGGAATACTGGAAACGTGGTTATATTGTGGTTGGTGCAGTATTGGAATATTATAAACGTGGTTATGTTGTGGTCAGTGCAGTATTGGAATATTATAAACGTGGTTGTCTTGTGGTCAGTGCAGTATTGGACGTGCGGCCTCTGCATGGTGAGACAGGGAGGGTCTAGATGTATCTGGCTGTGCTGAGGTCACTGCTTCAGCAGAACTGCGTTTGCAGAGCGGTCAGGGCGGGATTGAGGATGCGGTCTCTGCGCTCAGACCAGGCTGGGGCGCTGAGCTAATGGACGGCAGATGGGCCGGTAGGGGTAGCAGATGTTTACCCAAACAAGGCGAGAGTATGCTCTCCCCCGCCCCCCCTCCTCATCCACAGCGGACTGCACAGCTGGCTGGGTGTCTGTGAGCGCACCCCCCACCCCACCCCACCGCACCCCACCCCACGCCACAAGCCCAAACTCGCCGCAGATGTTCATTAAATGCTTTTACTCGGCCATCTGATCCGAGCCGGTCTCTGGCCCAAACTTTCCCAGCCGCCGCCAGAGTTAGCATGGCCTCAGTTCAGGACACGGGCCGGGCAGGCTCCAGGGACCCCTCCGTGCCCCCCCCCCCAAACGCACACACGTCCCACTACTGATTCATTCATCTTTCCTTCACTTACAGTAGCACGGTATGGTTGACTAGTTATTTTAAGACCTGTACACTGATTAGATCTGACCTCTGCCCAAGGATGTTTAGGGTCTAATTTTTGTTGGTGATTGTATGCTTTGGGACAGTTCTCTTGTTTTTTTTTTTCTTCTTTTGTGGAGGGTGCCTGTCTTCAGTTATATTTTCCCATTTTTGTCTTTTTAAAATGTTTTATTGATTAATTTTTTCAAATTAATTTTCTGCTCAGCGTGGGGCTGAATGTGTCCAATTAAGGCCCTAATTTGGAATGTTCAGCTTGTTGTTTGTAGCCTCGTTAATGCTCGATCTTCGCTGTGATTTCCGCGGAGTGAAGACATCCTTGATGTTAGCAGCCTGCTTCTTCTTACGCCCCGGCACGCAGCCAGGCGCTCGCAGAGCTGAGTCAGAGGAGGGCTTTTCATACGGCATGCAGTCCCCATCTCCAGAGAGAGGTGAAGCGTGGACCCCTGATTGGCTCAACGCTGTCATGCTCTGGATGAAGCTGTTGCCAGCTGCACGTCACCCTGTGGCGCTGTCGGCTGTGGAGCTGTCGGCACTGGCAGGATCCTGATTCTCTCCAAGACCGCGTGGCTCGTCCACACGCCACAGTGTGATGCCTTAACTCAGTGAGCCTCTCAGCAGATCTGTGTTTTTATATTTTAAACGCATCTGTTTTTGTTTATGTGCGCACATGCTTTTTATGGGCATGCACAGTACAGGTGTACTGCGTGCGTGTGTGTGCGTGTGCCAGCTTGGTGGGTATGTGTGTGCGTGTGCCTGTACCTGTTTGAGACAGGCAGGGTGTACTGTGTATGTGTGTGTGTGTGTGTGTGCATGCACCTGCGTGGTGGGTGTGTGTGTGCGTGTGCCTGTACCTGTTTGAGACAGGCAGGGTGTACTGTGTGTGTGTGTGTGTGTGTGTGTGCTTGCAGCTGCATGGCGTGTATATGTGCGTGTGTGTGTACCTGTTTGAGACAGGCAGGCTGTACTGTGTGTGTGTGTGTGTGTGTGTGTGTGCTTGCAGCTGCATGGTGTGTATATGTGCGTGTGTGTGTACCTGTTTGAGACAGGCAGGCTGTACTGTGTGTGTGTGTGTGTGTGTGTGTGTGTGCTTGCAGCTGCATGGTGTGTATATGTGCGTGTGTGTGTACCTGTTTGAGGCTGGGAGTGTGTACTTTGGCTGCAGATCTTCCCTGGCCCTGCAGTGTTCTAAAGCAAATGTTTCAGATGCAGAGACCAGCTCTAATTACACGGCCTTCTCCCCATTCCCAATGACTTCCATAATTTAGCATGCAGTGGTGGGCCCTGCCACGGAGCAAATTAACCCTCTTAAGACTGATCTGCTCCCACGCACACGGCCACCATCGCGCTAATTACCTCCTGGATCTGTCTAATGAAAAATAACACACTTCACCCGCTTTAGAGGCGTGACCTTTCCTGAGAGGTGGTCCCCCCCCCCCCCCCCCCCCCGCACCGCTCATACAAGGGTGTGTGGTCCCCACTCACATTCACTATTAATCCCGGGATGTGAAATGCTATCTGTCCAAAGAGATATGCAATTGGCTAGGTTCCTTTTTTTAAAGTGATTTATTTATTTATGTATTTATTTTTGAGGGGAGGGGTGTAGTGTGGCCGTCAGCCCCTCATTCGTGCTGGGTTTGGTCTTTTATCTCTCTGATATCCTTTATGTCCGGCGCAGTGTCGTTTTTCTTGCTGTGGCATGCGTCTGTGTGCGTGTTAGGAATGTGGCCTGGTGTTTGTGTGGAGGGCTGACCATGAACAAGTGCGGCAGTCCCTCTGCGTGTGCATGTATGTGTGTGGTGTGCAGGGTATGTTTGTGTGCGTGCATTTGTGTATTTCTGTGTGTGCGTGTGTGTGTTTGTGTGTGTGTGTGTGTGTGTGTGTGTGTATGCAAGTGAGTGTGTACGTGCGCATGTGTGTGCATGCATGTGTGAGTGTGTATGCAGGTGTGTGTGTGCGTGCATGCAGTTGAGTGTGCGCATGCACATGTGTGCATTTGTGTATGTGTGTGTGTGTGTGTGTGTGTGTGTGTGTGTGTGCACGCGTGCATATGTCCATGCGAGTGCTTTGTGAATGTGTGCATTTTTACAGTGTGTGTGTGTGTGTGTGTGTGTGTGTGTGTGTGTCCGTGTGTGTGTATGTGTAAGCGTGCATATGTCCATGCGAGTACTTGGTGAATGTGTGCATTTTTACAGTGTGTGTGTGTGTGTACGCGTGCGTCCGTGTGTGTGTGTGTACGCGTGCATATGTCCATGCGAGTGCTTGGTGAATGTGTGCATTTTTACTGTGTGTGTGTGTGTGTGTGTGCACGCGTGTGTCCGTGTGTGTGTGTGTGTGTGTGTGTGTGTGCACGTGTGTGCCCGTGTGTGTGTATGTGTATGCGTGCATATGTCCATGCGAGTGCTTGGTGAATGTGTGCATTTTCCCAGCGTGTGTTTGGGGGAGATAATGAGGTCCGTGTTGAGGTGCAGGTATTCCAAATGCTCTCCTCATCATGCGGCCAGTCAGCAAATGTGCCCGGTCCCATTAGGCCTGATTATTCAGCGCATCGGCAGGCATCCCACACGCCATCTGGGCCTGGGAAAAAGGCGCCCGGGCCAGGGAGAAAGACAGACCGCGCACCGGCGCCAGCCTCGCAAATCAAACGCCTCATCCTCGCAGGGAATCAATCTCTGTCACCGGCTCAACTTGGGCGTGAACGCGCGTCTGGGCTCCGCCCACCGCAGAGCTTCTGTAAAGCGCCCGCACGCCGTGACATCATCAAGGCGCGACGCCGAGGCGCTACTGGGAAACCGGGTCACATTCGCCCCCTCCTCCGCTGGTGCCCCTGTCGCAGCTTCCGGAATCGTCCGCGCCCTGGCCGTGCCCTTTGAGCCGCAGATGCTGGCCTCACCTGGATGCTTTCTGGCGGGGCGGGTCCGCGGGGTCCCCAGACCGTGCGCGGCGGCCATCTCGGGACGAGACCGCTGGCAGGTGCTCAAGGACGCGTTTGTTTCTCAAGGCTGTTTTCAAATTAGAAATCATGAATTAATTAGTCACTAATTATCTGCGGGCCCAAAATGGCCGTGTTGAGAGGCTCCAGTTACCGCAGTTTCCCTGCGTAACTGAACAAAGGAAACAAAGCCAGACAATACTGTGGATTTGTTTCTCCTCTTTACAGAACAGCAGTTTAGGAAACAGAGGGCACAACGAACGTGTTCAGAGTTTGCTTCCCTGGAGCGAATCATTCATAGCAGAACTTTGGTAGATTTGCCCCCTTTTTCTGCTGTTTGCTTACAAGGTGTTTTACTTGATATGATCTTGGGGGAAGAAAGTGCAGCTTTGCACAGTAAGCCGAGAGGATTCTCATGCGCAGGGCAGGGCTTCCCAAATGTTCTCATTTCAGAGCTCCCTAAATGAGCACTGTGGCCCCCACGTGTTTGACAGCTTGATCCACCTTTCACTGCAGGCTGCTGTGCAGGAACTGAGAGTGGTGGCTTAACACTGAAGTACTGTACATTTATATAAGATTATAAATAAGACACACGTAATATACACGTGCACAGTATAAATATAGTAAAATATGCTGAATGTATTTCATCAGTGGCACTGATTATCATATTACCAAATGTGTGTGAACCAGTCGTGCTTTATTTTGTTTGAAGATGTGAATTATCTCCTGTAGGTTTTCGTTTAAACTTTAATTTGGCACGCCTTATTCTACTAATTAGCAGCTCAAGGAGATCTCTGGCTGTTGAGTGAGGTGTGCTTTGTTGAGGTTGGAGGAGCTAAGGGACAGTAGATCTCCAGGAGCAGGTGTGGAGCACTGGTCTGAATTATGTCATTTACGGCATACTGTAATACTGCTCATATTTTACTTCTGTCTTGCTGGGGCCCCGGTCAAGGGGGTCCTCTCATCCCAGTTTGGGATGTCCCGCTGAAGGGCCACAGGGGGTCTCTGTGACGTCCGCGCTCTTACCTGACCCCGTGACCCCGGCGTGCGCGGACGTGGAGGTGAGCCGATGGCGTGACCTCGCGTTGGCGAAGCGTGAGCGCGGGCGTTCTGACAGCGGCGGCGGACACCGGCGCGGTGCGCAGGGAGCGTTCCGCTCTGATGATGTCATCTCCGCGCCTCTGAAGCAGCTGGCGTCTGTAAGGAGGCGCGCCGCGCAGGTGAAACCGCCGAGTTGCCGGCGGCACAAAATGTCTGAACCTTTTAAAATTTTGCGCACAGCGAGGGGGAAAACTGAGCCGAACTTCACCGCTCTAATCCTGCTGTTCCCTTTTTCATCCTGTGTCATTCACTTATTTATTCATTTATTTATTTATTAATCCATTTATTATGTACAGAGGTGTCTGGGTTAAGGATTTCGTGTCTGAACATGAGAGAAAATGGTATCTAGACCTAGACTAGAGTCAGTCTCTTTGGGGATGAAGGGTTTTGACTGGATTCGTTTCAGCTGCACTGACCTTGGGTCAGTCTTTGTGTAGAGTGAGTGTGTCTGGAGTGACCCTGTCTGAGCTGCACTGACCTGGGGTCAGTCTTTGTGTAGAGCGAGTGTGTCTGGAGTGACCCTGTCTGAGCTGCACTGACCTGGGGTCAGTCTTTGTGTAGAGCGAGTGTGTCTGGAGTGACCCTGTCTGAGCTGCACTGACCTGGGGACAGTCTTTGTGTAGAGCGAGTGTGTCTGGAGTGACCCTGTCTGAGCTGCACTGACCTGGGGACAGTCTTTGTGTAGAGCGAGTGTGTCTGGAGTGACCCTGTCTGAGCTGCACTGACCTGGGGTCAGTCTTTGTGAGCAAGTACAGCATGTCCACCTACACGTGTCACAGAACTTTTTATTTATTTTATTTTTTTTCCATTAATTTAGGTATTTATTTTCATCCGCAACCTTTTGACATCAACTGGCATTACTCTCATTGCACTTTCCACTTCCCTGTTGAACCCCTGTTCATTTCTCAGGCTGTTTTTCATGGGTTATCCAGAGGCCGGGGCTGATTGTTGTAAAGCTGTGTAAACTATGATAGATGTGCGCTGTTGCTCCCAGTCCACAGACTCCCGTAACGCTGGGACTCATCTTCCCCTGCTCGCCCTGTCCCGGGTTCAGCGTCCGCCGCCGCGTCCGCTCGTCTCGTCTGTCATCACGCAACGCGCGGCGGCTAACGGGGACGATTCCAGACGAACCGGCGACGCGCGCGCTTGAGTGGAGCGAAACGCGGCCGGTCAGAGCCCCTCGGCGGCTGGCTGCGCAGGCGTTCTCAGGTGGACGGCTGCGGCAGGGCTTTTGTTTGTTTGTTTGTGTTTCCGGCTGGGTGCGAGTCGCAGGTCAGCGGGAGGTCATAGCTGGTGACGGGTGTGGAGAGAGCGTGTTTAGGCCCGAGGGGGGGAGGAGTGTTCAGAGAACAGCGCTGAGGGCAGTTGGTGGCCGCTGTTTTTTTTTTTTGTTTTTTTTCCTCCTGGCTCTATGTAAAAAGAATCGATTGTGGCATATTAGCTTTTCACAAAACGCCCTCTGCTTTCAGCCACAAAGGTTGAAGGAAAGAGATAAACAGCCTTCGGGCCTGTGCGACAACGCGCGAGCCCCTCTCTTTCTCCTCCTCCCGCAGCGTGCCTTCCCTCCACACAATTACCTGACATGGTTCTGAAAGGACGAGCGAGAGGGGGAGAGAGGTCCCTCTCTTTCATCTCATAACTGTCTTATATTTCTGCCATCGATTGTTTTTGTCTGAGTATCGACTGTTTTGCAAGGTCAGCCTTGCTTGACTGTAATAGGAAAATTACTCCCTTTTTTGTTGTGAATCCTCTCGCTGTGGAGGCTGCAGCGACCTTCTGTTTCACAGGCAGAACACAACCGGGGGGGTGGGGAGGTGGGGGTGGGGGTAGAGGGGTGGGTGGTGTGAGGAGGGATTGTTCATGCAGTCGTGACACCGGAATCATCTGGGAGGTTACTGGTTCAAATTGCTAGTTAAGGGGCATCACTGTTTTCCCTTGAGAAGGGTAGTTAGGCTGAACTGCTTCATTAAATACATTCAGGTGTGTGAGCAGGCAACATCTAAAACAAAAGCTATGTAAATCACCCCGAGAGGGTGAATATTTAATATCGGTTCTGTATTGCAGGTGTTGGTGTTTGTGCTAAGCGTTTAATATCGCCTCTGTGGAAAAGCATCATCATCTGCAATGCAGAGCCGATTTCACAGGCTAAATTTCACCGCTAAGTGTGATTTGATATCTGCTGCCCTTTACCACAGGTGTCATGGCTATTTCTTACTGCTTTGCCCCTTCTGAGTTACGTACTTCAGAGGCTGGTCAAAGATGTCCTCCAGTCACGCGGCACAAGCTCATGAATAAACATGAGCCATTTCTAAAAGAAACTGGAGAATATTACAACTACATTTCATTTGAAGTTGTTTTAATCAGTAGAGCCCACTTATTGGTATAAAGAGGTGACACAAAGCATTTAGTGCAACCAATTTACTAAAGACATTTACTAAAGATATTTATTAGAGAAAGATATTATTATATGAGATACTATCTTCACACTCTGAACGAATGCTTATGTCACACTCATGTGTGGAGTGGTGTCCTCTGCCCTATGTGGGATGGGTGGACACATGGCTTGGCAGTGTCCTTTGACTCTGCGATGACTCTGAAGGAACTCTGGACCTGCTTTGTAGCTAAAGCCCGCTAGTTTAGATCTCTCACAGACACTGGCACCTTGACCTCAGACTTGCTCAGAATTCTCTGGGGAATTCTCCAGCGCACAGGCGTCCCGATCGCATGGCTTTTCTGGGGCCTAGTCTGTCCCTAGTCTTGGTCAGGAGCAGAGATACACTCGCAGTGCACAGGGCTAGCTCACACAACAAAATAGTGAAAATATTTGGCCAGAAATTCCAGCTGAGTGTTGGAACCCTTCATGTATGATCGTTCCATGACGATTGGCTCAATGTGAATAGGAAGTCCATCCCACAACCAGTTGTTAGACAGCATTGAGTCCTCTTTGTCTTGTAGGTGGGGACTGGTTCCCTTTCCTTCCGACCTTTGGAGGTGGTGGGGTTGCTTTGAAAGAAGTCATAAAAGCAACACTGCTTCTGCTGAGGGGAAGAGGTGAGAGCAAGAGTGTTAAAAAATGAATGCAGCGCAGGGGTGTGGTGTTGGCTGCTGAGTACTTCAATTGGCCCTATATCCTAGGTGATTGTATTTGGTCTGATTATTTGATATCTCTCTGTATCCTAGGTGATTGTATTTGGTCTGATTATTTGATATCTCTCTGTATCCTAGGTGATTGTATTTGGTCTGATTATTTGATATCTCTCTGTATCCTAGGTGATTGTATTTGGTCTGATTATTTGATATCTCTCTGTATCCTAGGTGATTATATTTGGTCTGATTATTTGATATCGCTCTGTATTGCAGGTGATTGTATTTGATCTGATTATTTGATATCGCTCTGTATCGCAGGTGATTGTATTTGATCTGATTATTTGATATCGCTCTGTATCCTAGGTGATTGTATTTGGTCTGATTATTTGATATCGCTCTGTATCCTAGGTGATTGTATTTGGTCTGATTATTTGATATCGCTCTGTTTTGCAGGTGATTGTATTTGATCTGATTATTTGATATCGCTCTGTATCCTAGGTGATTGTATCCTAGGTGATTGTATTTGGTCTGATTATTTGGTATCGCTCTGTATCGCAGGTGATTGTATTTGGTCTGATTATTTGATATCGCTCTGTATCGCAGGTGATTGTATTTTATCTGATTATTTGATATCGCTCTGTATCCTAGGTGATTGTTTTTGATCTGATTGTTTGGTATCGCTCTGTTTTTCAGGTGATGGTGTTTGTGCACGCCCGCAACTCCACGGTGCGGACTGCCATGAGCCTCATCGAGATGGCCAAGAACCGCGGCGAGTCCATGTTCTTCCAGCCAGATCAGGGCCCGGACTACGGCCAGTGTCAGAAACTGGTAAGGACGGAGCATCTGCGAGTATGAACACAGAAAACGGTGTTGGGCACCTGTGCTCAGTCACAGGGAGAATGCGATGGTGAGGTGTTAGGTCACAGACAGAGCTGAAAGAGGACAGGTCTGTGTCGTCTCTGTGACATTATTCACAGGCAGAAGTTATACAGCAGGATTAATGAGGTGGGTATAAATCTTTTGACACAGGTAGGATGTGTTACGCGATACTGACATGGTAGCGACAGTTACGTACACATAACGCGTCTGTAACTCTGAGTGGTCAGGCCTGAGACTGCTATGTTGTCAGGCCTGAGATGGCTATCTTGGTTTTAGTAACGTGTCAGTTGGCACTCAGACATTTTGCGTGACCGCTCGTGTAACCGGGCAAACCTCCCGGCGTTAGCTTAGCGCACTCTCCGCAGGGCACAGCGGCGGTAAGCGGGCGCGGCTGGGCTCCCGCGTGTCCGTATTGTTTGGCGCGGCCGCGTTCGCCCCGGCGCCCCGCACGCCGTTATTTAGGAGCGCTTATTCATGAGGCTTTAAGGAGAGGGAGGAAAGAGAAATTGGGGTGAGTCACCTTCTTAAAGCCGGCGCTCCTCCGGGAGGGAGGGAGGGAGGGAGGGAGAGAGGGAGAGGGAGAGGGAGAGAGGGAGAGGGAGAGAGAGAGAGAGAGAGAGAGAGGGAGGGCCAGACTCGCCCGCTACGGAGCCGTAAGTACGCGCCGGCTCCCGCCAACTTCCCGCGGAGCCCGCCCAAATACTGCTGATCATCTCTGAGCAGTCACGGACGCTGCCTCTCCGTGTGCAGCGGGCCGGTTTGTTCTGTGAGCGCTGCCTCTCCGTGTGCAGCGGGCCGGTTTGTTCTGTGAAGGCTGCCTCTCCGTGTGCAGCGGGCCGGTTTGTTCTGTGAAGGCTGCCTCTCCGTGTGCAGCGGGCCGGTTTGTTCTGTGAAGGCTGCCTCTCCGTGTGCAGCGGGCCGGTTTGTTCTGTGAGCGCTGCCTCTCCGTGTGCAGCGGGCCGGTTTGTTCTGTGAGCGCTGCCTCTCCGTGTGCAGCGGGCCGGTTTGTTCTGTGAAGGCTGCCTCTCCGTGTGCAGCGGGCCGGTTTGTTCTATGCCTCTTTTGTTCTTAAGAAGCGCTGCTCTGTTTTTGCTTTGCAGACAAAAACCGAACGTTGGGGCTCAAACAGAAAGCGATCCGGCGAGCGGGACCCAACCCGCGCGTTTTTCGCCGGCTGTATCGGCAGGCCGTCTCCGACGGCGCTGGACGTGACGAGCGCCCGGCCGTACGGGTCGAGGACGGGCTTCAGCGGCGCTGCCACGCGGAGTAATGGGAGTTCCGCGAACGGAAAAGTGTCCGTTTGGCGGAAAAGGCGCGATTAAATTAATAATAGCAGCTGGCGGCAGCCGCCTGCCAGCCTCGCGCGTGACAGTTCATAGCAGAGCAGCGGCGAGACGCCGTAGGCCAGCGCTAACGCCTTCCGTCTGCGTCATTAGCCGCTCGCTACGCGGAAACAAAGCCGCGACACTTCTCAGCGCGCCGAGTGTAAAATCCAGCTCTAATCTGCACAAAAGACAGAGCTGATATGTTTTCTGACTGAACATATTTGGGAGGGGGGGTGGGTGGGAAACATTTTGTTTTTGTGTTTTTCTTTTGTCTGCGGGCTGTCGCAAATCTGCATTCCAATAAGGCTAAATCTTCCAAATGGATTTTTTGATACCAAATGCTGGAATTGCTCTTGCATTGTTTTATTATTTTTTAACCAGGTTTCAACCCTTTTTTGGCCTGATATGCGGTGGTGTAGCTTGCCTTTGGTCAGTTGGTGTCTGTAATCACAGACTGTACTACTTCTGCCTGTCACAGAGTTGCATCATGTTGCCCAGGGTGACCTCCCAAGCTGTCGTAGACTGCGAGAGTGGAGAGCTCCAGTCTGGTCCGGTCCAGTCCGGTCCGGTCCGGTCCGAAAGCAGCTCGTTGGTGACTGTCAGGCCCGCTGGTGTGGGGCCTGTCTGCTGTCGGCTGTGTGATTGATATTATTTTTCTGAGCGTTATTCTTGGATTTGAGGATCAATGCTCGGCGTCGGCACACTGCCTGCTGGGAAATTCCCGTGGGTCTGCTGCTCGCCGTGGTCGCTGGCCGTGGGACCTGCTGTTCCCTCACGTGTCCCTCGTCCCCTTAGCTCCTCTTCCTCTTCCCTTTTTTGTTCTCTCCCCTCATTTGCTCCTCAGTTTTTGTGTGCCCTCTCCCTTATTCCCTCGCTCTCTCCTTCCTTCACCGTCCCTTCCTTCCTTTCTCCTTTCTTCCCACCCTCCCTCCTTCACTTCCTCTGTCCTCCCTCCCCTCCTGTCTTCTTCCTTCCTTCCATCCCTCTCACTGACATTATCTGAGACCAGCACTTTGGCATTTTTGGCTATATTTTTGGGGGGATATTTAGGATAATTTCCCAGGGACCCTGTGTCGCAGGAGGTGCGGTAGCACGCGCGTGGACGGCGCACCTACGCCGGCCGAGACCACCTCAGTATTCGGCGCGACGCTCGACGCGTGATTGAGAGGTACTTCTCGTGTAATTATGAGTTGTCAACTCGCTATCTCGTCAACAGGGAGATCAAAGGAACGTGTTGTCAGACAGATGAGCTTTACTTTGGCTGCATTAGTGTCTCCAAAGCAGCCCTGATATCTGTCACAAAAGCAATTGAATGTAATCAAAATAGTATTTGAAAGCCATCTCTGTTTCAGATCTTTCAAAGTTTTTTTTTTTCCTTTCCCCCTTCCTTGGAGAGGTGCAGGGGAGAAAGAAGCCATCTTCAAACGGAGCGCTCCAGCGAGGGCAGTGTCGTGTTGGTTAAATGATGTTTTCTGCTAATGCGGGATGTGCTGTGTACAGAATTACCAGCGCTTTGAAGCCGCAGTTCTGCCCGCTTTTATTAGAGGAATGCTTCGCGTGGAAGAAACGCGCTCCCAGAATTCCCTTTAATGGATTCTGTGTTTTATCCCCCCGAATCGATTTAGCAGCTTCCTTTATTTATTTATTTACTCATTGGCTTATTTATTTATTTATCCGCCCGCTCGCTGGTTTTTTAATCTCGGAATCCTGTTCCCTGGGAGCGGTTTGTTGTACCTCAGACCTCCGTCTTCCAGGCTGAAGGTGTTTGATCCGTGAATCCCTTTATCCCCTCTGCCCGTGCTCTCTGTGGTAGCTGAGCCGGAAAAAAAGAAGAAAAGGATATAAATATATAAATGGAGCAAAAAAAAAAAAAAAGTGAAAAAACCCAGCAGGCTCTGGGTGTATTTTGCCTTAGAAAACAGACTTGTCATCAAACTTCAGCTGTTTCTGTGCTGATGTGTGTTACACTCCGATAGTCAGCACGGACCAGTGGCACAAGTTTCATGCCTGTAAATTGTCACACATCCCTCATACATACCCCTTCTCTGTCTATATTGTACATACCCCCTTCTCTGTCCATACATACCCTTCTCTGCCCGTACATACCCCTCTCTGTCCATACATACCCCTCTCTGTCCATACATACCCCTCTGTCCATATATACCCCTCTCCGTCCGTACCTAGCCTTGAGTGTCTGCACTCAAATTGCAGTGGCCCTGTTTGTGCATTGAATTATCTTGCATTGCTGCAGTTTCAGTATTAGGTTGGATTGCCTTCAAGAAACTCCGTGCATTTCTGCCCTGGCCATCCTGTAAACGGCAAAGCCCCAGCTCACACTGTGCATTCAGATCAATAATGAATAATGAAACTGAGCGTTTTCTCTGGGTGGGGGAGATCACAGCAGCTTCATGATGGATCTTGGGGGAGGGGGGGACTGTTACAGGTCTCTTGACTATTTTAAGTGCCAACTCCATATTTAAATCTAGCCAACAACAAAGCTGATAAATTTAGTAACCTTTGAGCACAATTCTCTGGGCTGTTCTGCCAAAATTAGTGCCCACCCAATGTCCTCTTATTCTCTTACTTTATTCTGTTTATAAGACATTCATAACAAAGATCCATCCATTCCCCTTTTAAAACAAATCTTTTAAATTTGTACAAGGCATGAGGCAGCCTCTAAAAATATATTACATTACAACCTCAAATGGAAGATGAAAGTGATGAGGAAATACAGGTGCATCAGTGGTTGCGCCCCTACGTCTGTGTCGAGTGGAGATTGCGTCACTGATACGCTGACTGACAGGGTCACTCAGCCCAGCAGCATGCGCCAGATTACCTTTTCACTGTAAAAAAAAAAAAAAAGAATAATAATGAAATAACAATATAAAAATATATATTGCACTTACTTCCTGTTTGCATGACCCTGGCTGGTTTTGGTTTTGTCACCTGTATTACTATAAAAAACAAAAAAAAGAATAAAATTGTAAAAGAGGCGGGTGGTTGGGAAAGAGGAGAGGGAAAGTGATCTCGATACTGATGTCGATAAACTGTCTGCAGTCTTAAAATATCGTCTGAGCATTACCCATTTATTTCAGCAGAACATTCGGGACAGATGATTTTATTGGAAGTGGTAATACCTGGTTAAATGATCTGCATCAATGATGTATTCAGGGCTCGCCAAAAATGTGTTCACACATTTCTAGATGCTCAGGCCTTCATAAATCTGGGTTTTATTGAAAGTATAATTCATAATATTTGTCAGATGGATAAGAACTCAGAAATGCGCACTCCGTGTGTTTGATTTGAAATGACCTTTAATACTGAAGCGGCTATATGGTTAAGTGCCAGAAAATGAAATAAAATGCCATTAATCTCAGCCGAAAAACTCTGAACACCTGCCGCAAGAGTCACTTCAGAGGCGTGCTTTTGTAAGGATCACCATATGCTTTGGAAAACACTCGATTTTAGCCTGTAATCTAATGGAAAAAAGAGTTTGATGATAAAATGCTCGTCTGCGTCATCCGTGAGGTGCATTGAACGTCCTTCAAATAACGTGGAGTTTAAGGGCAAATAAAAACAAAAGGAAAAGGTCAATTCTCCTTTTGTAGCGGTAAGAATCAGTCTGGAGACAACAAACCTTCCAAAACGCATATAAGCGTTGTACGAATGCATGTTCAATACAGTTGATGGTGTTGAAGAATAAAGGACGTTTAAATGATTCAGACTTTTTATCATGAAAGAATATATTTCATTGCCTTTCATATTGTGTGTACCAATTGAAATATGCGTGTGCTGGTGTATTGCTGTACTGTTCTACAAAGCACCGCTTACTCTGTATCAGTAGATATTCGTGTAAAATGCTCACCCCTTTCAGGGGAACTGGTGAATGTTCTCTGCGATATCTGACAGGGGTCCGGCTTTGTGCGCCCACCTAATGGAGTCCCTCAGTTGAACGCAATGCAGGGACATTCACTTTAACGCGCAGGTCTTGCCTCTCGTCATTTGAAAGAGCGTACGAGCGCGCTAAATAATTAGCAGATATGGTCGTGCTTTCAGAATCCTATAATACGAGTGCCCAGCTTGTTGCTCTGTTGACAAAATCCGGCTGTTGTAATTGACAGTAGCTGCGCGGCTGGCGTCCCTGCAGCTTTGTGTAGGCAGACCGCTTCTAGTTTGCCGTGCCACTCACAGGCCTGATGCCAGTTACACTCAATCTCATCTCAGCGCTGTCGCACGGTTCTGCTGGAATTATTGCAGGACCGACTGTCATGCTGAAGATTTATTTTATTGCAATACAGCTATGAATATAATAATAATAATAATAATAATAATAATAATAATAATGATAATGATAATAAATGTTGAAGATGTATTTAATTTCAATACAGTTGTGAAATTAATAATTAATAATCAATATTGTTATGGATTATTATGAATGATGAAAGTATTATTTATCACTGATATTTCAATAGGTAATGCATGGATGTAGAGTGGACTGTATATGTATGCGTATATAAACCACACACGAGCACTCAAAAGCAGCTCCATGGTGAAAAGTTTTGTATGTTGTTTTTTAAACAGCTCTTGATTTATGCGCGAGCGGCTTATCGCTCTTTGGTCCTAATTACCCCGCCGCTTCCCGCTCTGATGGGGTGAGCGCGGATGAAAGGGCCTCTCACCCCTCTCTGTTTGTTTGTTTCTGGCGCTCGCCCTCCGCCGCGGCTGGGCGCGGACGCGCGGTGACGCCGAGAGAGCGGCCGTCCGCGCGCCTCTCCCCCCAGCGCGGGATCACCGCCCGCCGCCTACAGAGAGCGATAATGCATCGCTCATTTGCGTATGGAAATCGGCCCGCATTAATATTTATAGCCCTTTTAATCTCCCTTTTGCATATGCGCCGAATTGCGGCACCTATAAGGTCAATTATATAATTTAGCATTATTTATCCTACTTACAAGTCACAAGTGGTCTCTCTACGTATTTTGGCAATAATCGTTAGTGTTTTTTAACATTTTATTTTTTTGAAGCGGCTGTCAATCAAATTTGTACATCATAATATCATAGTGCAACCATTTAAGTAAATGACAGTGAAAAATAACAAGAATTCATGTTTGTTAAACATCTATCCTCTGGAGTTTTATATGGATTGCTTCTACCCACAGAAGTAGCTGCCCACTCACATGTTTGAAATTTTAGATAAGTACAGATCGGGGTGAGCTTTCTGATTGTCATTGATTATTTTCCATTTTATTGCCGTGTTTAAGATTGCAGTGCATTGGCACAGATTGGGGTGTTTTTGGTGTTGACCGGAGTTCAGTTGAGGGATGTTTTGTACAGTTTGATGCGATGGATGTAACGGTCCATATACTGTTATTACATGTGTCTCTGTACTATTGAAGCATTGGGTGTAGTCCTTAGGGGAGGTTTGTTTAGTGTTGTTGAGGATGGACTAGCGTAATTTGGGGATTGGGAGGCTGACTTCATATTGGGATCAGTGTATGTCTGTAGTTTTCTCGTCGTGTTTGTTTAGTGATGTTGAGTATCACTGTCCCTTGGTGTTCACCCGTGCGTACGGATGCTGTTGAAGGGTTGTGATGGCGTACCTGGCGGGTGATGTTTGGTTTCCGGCGTCGTGCCCCAATAGGAACTCATTCACTGTTGTAGTTATAGTAAGATATCCATTTCTATTCTAACAGAAATCCATACACTGGCTTTCTGAGCAAGCCTGCAATTTTGAGTTGAGTGCAGCAATAGCTTTCTATGACACATCTGTCACAGGACTGGAAGGAATATGTCCTGTGTTGATCATCAGGTAAGGTCCTTCCTGTTGCTGGAGCAGTGCTGTCATGCAGGGACTGTTTACAACACACACACACAACCGCGCGCACACACACACACACACACACACACATACATACACACACACATACACACACACATGCATACACGTGATTTTATAGAGCAAAGTCTCTCTCCCTCTCTCCTTGCCCTCAGGTGAGTTTTTAACAGGGAGAGCAGAAGGCAGGGTGGCTTTTCTTTTCTTCATTGCTGCAAATGAGACAAGTTTGGCTCAACCAGGCAGGTCCTGAACTCAGTGTTAAACTTGCAAAGATAGCAAAGATATATAACTCGAACGACAGATGGGAGCGACACCTGGCAGGTTTACACTGGAAGAAAGAAACTGGCAAAGAAACTGGAAACAGAAGAAAAAGGGATAGAGACAGAGAGAGAGTGGAACTGTGTTTGGCTCTTAGAGAATGAAACTGTTTGGCTCTTAGAGAGTGGAACTGTGTTTGGCTTTTAGAGAGTGGAGCTGTGTTTGGCTCTTCGAGAGTGGAGCTGTGTTTGGCTCTTAGAGAGTGGAACTGTGTTTGGCCCTTAGAAAGAAGTAGACCTGTGTTTGGCTCTGAGAGAGTAGGCCTGTGTTTGGCTCTTAGAGATTGGAACTCTGTTTGGCTCTTAGGGATTGGAACTCTGTTTGGGTCTTAGAGAGTGGAGCTGTGTTTGGGTCTTAGTTGTCAGGGGCATTTGGCGGTCCCTGTAATAAGCAGTATTGCTTGTTTACAAATAACTCGTGCCAGGGTTAAACTGTAAACATGCCATAGATTGGGATGGCTTCCTTCCTTCCTTTATTATAATTATTGGTCAGTAGTCTTATCCAGGGCAATGTGGTGCATTATAAAGTACAGCGAGAAATATAATTGTTCTACATTAAGCAGATGGGCCATCAGAAAAGGGTGAGTAACCCTCCCATTCCAGGCAAGCAGGATTCCTCATCCCACCACCAGAGGGCGAAGATGAACATTAATTAGTATTCAATTGCCACCATGAATTTTTACAGTGAGGTCTTGTAATGCTAGCCATTAGACTGCCACACGTGCAGGAGTGTGATTGCACCAAGGGTGAAAATCTGTGAATAAGATCACATGTAATTACAAAGGAATGAAGTTCCCAGGTCTTCTAATCATTTTTTTCTCTCCTTTTTTCTCCCTATATTTTCACTGCTTTTTCCTTTTTTTTTTCAACTTTCCCCGCGGCTTGGACTTGAACTAATAGTGCATTGAAACCGTAATGCATTTAAATTGAAATGTGATAGGATAAAATAATTGTAAAGCCTCTACAGATGAACACCCTTGTAATAAGTTAAAATTTAAAGAGCTCTTTGTTTCATTTTTAAACACCTGGTTCAGGCTTCGCGGCTGTGACTGTGTCCGTGTCTGTGACTGTGTCTGTGACCGTGTCGTCTCTGGAGAGCACGGTCCCTGTGAGGGAGTGGGGGACATGCTGGCCACAGCGGGTGGGAGGGATTGGGGGGGGGTACACTTATTCCCCAATCTTCTGTTACCCCTGAAAGAGAGAGGTGGTGGAGGAAATAGAGAGGGAGGAGGACAGCGAGTTAAGAAGAGAAAGGGGGGTGAGAGAGGGAGTGAGTGAACTTTAGAGAGCGGGAGATAATGGAAGAGGGAGAAATGCATGACTGATAGATGAATGGATGGGTAGACGGCTGGATGGACAGATGAATGTGTTGGGCAGGTGGTGATTTTGGGAGCCTGCTCTCGTTGTGTACAAAATGAAACGGCTCCGTCATGTTTGTCACGCTGTGTGTGTGTGTGTGTGTGTGTGTGTGTGTGTGTGTGTGTGTGTGACTGTGTGTGTGTGTGTGTGTTTGACTGTGTGTGTGTGTGTGTGTGTGTGTGTGTGTGTGTGTGTTTGTTTGACTGTGTGTGTGTGTGTGTGTGTGTGTGTGTGTGACTGTGTGCGCGTGCGTGTGTGTGTGTATGTGGTGGGAGAGATGGGAATGTAGACACCCACACCTCAGCTGTTCTTAGAGTACACACAAATGCATGTGTGATTGTTAGAATGTAACTGATGGCAGTGAACATCTCTATCTCTCTCTCCTGTTATCTCCCCTCTCTCACCCTCTCTCCCTCTCCCTTCCCCTCTCTCTCCCTCTGCACCTCGCTTTCCCTCTCCCTCCCCACCTTTCTCTCTCTGATCTGGTGGTTATAAGTAACAGCACCCCCCCCCCCCCCCACATCCCTGACATCCTGACAGTATCAAGTGACCTTGTCATGTGTCCGTCTGAACACCGGTTTGATGAAACCCCAAAAACCCTTTGCCGTGCATTTCCACCTTCAGCCAATTTAGAAGCCCTGGGTCCAGTGAAACAGACTCACCATTTTCACCTTCCCTCCCTCCTTCCAAAAAATAAAAAATGAAAAACCACATCTGCATTCCGAGCTTTCCCCGCGGTACCTGCTCCTTCTCCTGTCCGTTGTCTTTAGATCTCGCGCTCTCCAGACGGCAGCGCCGTGTGCAGCCTCACCGCATTTCCGTGGACTTGAAGAGACACCTAGTGGTGAGGCGCGGGTACTGCAGCAGATACGTGGCTCTGTACATACGCACTGTAGCAGCGGTCCTCTCTGCTTTCGGGCTGCTGTGAGCTCAGTGTTAAAACAGGGCATGAGCTTCTTTCTGAAACACGTAGCACAATTTCAGTTTCACATTTTACAGTTCATTACATTATTTCTGGCTTTCTGAAATCCAGATGTATAATGATGATCTACACACACACAAACACACACACACACACACACACGCACATACACACGCACACAGCGCATGCCCAAGGTCGTTTACTCAGCCTGTGATCATGATACATCTCTTGGAAAACCACGGAAAGATCTCTCACACACTCCCACCACACACAGTACACACTCACAGGTCCCACACGTATGCATACAGAGAAATACAAGTCACACAGTACACACACCACATACACTTAAACACACACAGGTCCCAAACATACGCATACAGACAAATACAAGTCACACAGTACACACACCACATACACTTAAACACACACAGGTCCCAAACATACGCATACAGACAAATACAAGTCACACAGTACACACACCACATACACTTAAACACACACAGGTCCCAAACATACGCATACAGACAAATACAAGTCAGTGAATGTGCATGCATAAGTCCATTCACAGACTGTACACAAAAACAAATATTAGCACATGCTCTGTATGTGAGTCCATATGCTTGTGTGGGTGTGTGCGCATACAGTACATGTGTGTGCTGTGTGTGTATGGATATAGTAGGAGCTGGAAGGGAAACAGAACTGAACTCCCATGATTCCTGTTCCCAAGGCAGGCCGTGGGAGAGAACAACTCACTAAAGTCAGCTTTTTCTCCCCAAAGTTGATGATGCAGCAATTAAAAGGAGCAAATGATGCATGCAGGTATGACTAATAGACTAAAATGTAAAATCATTCCCTTTGGCTACACAAAGGACTACAGCTGAATTATGCATCAGACGCGCTGAATGACAAATACAGGCTTTTGCGGAATGCGTGTGTGTCAGCGCGTGCGAACGTGCTCGCGCGTGCCTGAGCATTTCCGTTCTCTGAGGTGTTTTTTTTTTGGGGGGGGTTTTTTTCTGAGGGGTGAATTTGTTTCTGCGTACGCGTTTGACAGCGGGAGAGAAACAGGCGGCGTTGCGACTCTCCGGGGTGTACTCGCGAGCGCCCGTGTTCCTCTGAGCATGCGTGCAGACACTTCCCTTCCTCCGCGCCGCGCGGCGTGTCTGCGCGCGGCTCGTTTTGATCGTTAGGTGTCCGCACGTGCGCGAGTGCGTGTCAGACAGACACAGGGACGTTGTTCTCTGAGTCGTCGTAAGTTGTTAGAATGTTCCTCGGATGGGGAAAACAGACATGTGGTCTGTCAGAAGCACTGTATAAATGGAAAGGCGTGCGCGTGAAGGAGAATCTAAGCCCGGGCGGTCGCTGAAATGACAGTCCCGGTGATTATCGTCCCTCTGTGGTGCCAGAAAGAGACCGCTCGCTGTCTGTCGTCGAAAGCATCTTCAGAGAGCTGCAGCACGGGGCTGTCTGGGTTGTCTGTATATGAAGCACTCCTCGCAGCCATGAAGCTACTTTGAAGCACCGAATTTACAAGAGAACAACACAAATAACGGAACTGCCACATCTGCTTACGGGCCCTGAAGGCCTTTCTGAAAATAACACAAAGCGCGGTCCAAAATACACACGGCGCATAATGAATCCAAACAAGCTGCCTTATTATAGGAAAACGCTCCCCAGAGGTGTGGGGGGGGAGCTGTGCTTGTAGCTGCGAGAGCTCCGGTGGCGAATGCGCAGCCCCGTCCCTGACAGCGCCGGCTCGGTTCACTTACCTCCCCGCCGACGTCCTCTATCGCGCCCGGATTGCGTCGCGCGGGGAGAGGCTATTCCACAGAACTAACGGCGGAAAGCTCTGACGCTCGCATGGAAAACGGTGGAAATATTGAGTGATTAATTACTGAGAACTAAATATTATTATTTCACTCATTTGTGAGAAATGGTGCTTGGTTAGAGTTCTGTTTGTGCAGAATTTCATCCTGTGAGCTCTCCTGCTAAACAGCTGTTGATGGTGGGTATGAGCCGGTGTGGAGCTTTTCATCTTGTTTTCTTATCGTAAAGGGATTTAAAGGCTCTGGAAATGTACAGTGAGAATGTTATGGTGGTATATTATCAGTTAACTGCTTCATATCCGGTGGCAGCTCCAATCCACATATGAAAACTGCATTATTAGTGTGACTAGGGGAGGCTAAAGCAAACGCAGGCCTAAATTCAGGGTCGACCTGTAGTCTTTTTACCAGCTGTGAGTCAGCTAGTCTTCTTCTGTCGTGATCGTCCTAATGTACATCCTCTTCTGATGCAGTGGTTAAGAAACCAGTCGGTTGCAGGTTTAAATGCCATTTATGTGCTACAGTAGTTTTTTTTTTTTTTTTTTTTTTCCTGAATTGGTTCAGTGAATACCCAGCTGTATTAATGGCATTAAGTAAGATATAATCCCTCTAAGTCGCTCTGGACGTAAGGTTTCCTGCCAGTGAGGTTATCAAAGAGGAACAGGTGTGATGTACATCAGTTTGCCCTTTATGGGAAAGTGAAAGAATTAGGAGAGGCTGGTCCTTATGCTTCAGGAGATATGAGGCTTTGCCACTGCCACTGATATTTAGAATGAGGGTTAAGCGTGCGCACTCTATCAATCAGGAACAGGAAGGAGACGGGGCTAATGATTGAGAGTGAGGGAGCGAGAGCTATCGCCTCATTTGCACCACTCACAGTGGAGTTCCCAACGCACAAGGGTGGGGAGAACGTGCGAAGATTCCGCCCTGAAGAAGTGATAGGAGCGGAGAATGTGTATGTCTGTGTGTGGGAGTGTGAGGGGTAGTGAGTGAATGCTTGAGTGAGTGAGAGCGCGCGCGTGATTGAATGAGTGAGTAGGCTAGTGAGTGTGTATGTGTGTGTGTGTGTCTCTCTTTGTGTAAGCATGGGTGAGTTTGTGTGTGTGCAGAGTTTATGAAGTGCTGAAGAAGCTTTCACCTAAAATTCAGGGAATTGCAAAGCCAAGCTTGGCTATTTGTTTTGTATGTGTGGTCATGGTCTAGGGGAGGGGCATTGTGACATCAGAGCTTAGGAAGGGGCCACATGCGTTGATGGGTGTAGTGTTTGACACGTGTGCTACAGGGAAGGGGGTGGAGCCTAAGCGTAATAAAGACAAGTAGAGAGTTATACATTAGTGCATGACAGCATGAAAGAAGGGGAGCTGGTTATGTAGACCACGGCTCTGGAGATGACCCCACCCCCCACCCCCCAGAGATAATGAAGCCTCTATTTCCCCTCTCGCATCACCCACTGTGCGGAGCGGGATTTTGGGAGCGCAGAGAGGGGGTTAATCTGAATAATAAGATGGTTGACTAATCTGCACAGGCACAGGAAGGTGATTGATATGCAGATTGCATTTCCAACACAAATCTCAGGACTGATAAACACACACACACACCCGCACACACACACATACACACTCAGTGACATAGTTGCACATGCAGATTTGCACTTGCATTCAGACTGCACACAAACAGACGTTTGAATTATCACATATAAAATGTATGCACACAGGTTTAAATATTCACACACATCAATTCACACGCATACGTATAAACATCCAGGTAGACAAAAGATCTGGCATACGCGTCTATTATACTCCTAAACGTGCTAACCAGCCAGCAAGCAGACAGACATTCAAACACTGACACATTAATTCTCACACATTCTCACATGCGCACACACCCACGCGTTCAGACTTCGGTGTTTGAAAATACTTCATTGCTCCCACTCGTTAAGAGATGTGCAACCGCGCTCACCAAAATACTCGCCCACGCACACTTAGACACACACGTGTGTGTGCACGAATGTGTGCCACCAAATCATTGTATGTACACGTACCTGTGTGTGCTCACAAATTTGGAAGCACACATTCACGTGCGCGCACACACGCTCACGAACACGTGCACACACACACACACACACACACACACACACACACAGACACAGACACACGCACACATACAGACACGCACACACACATGCTCACACACACACACACACACACACACACACTCACACAGACACATACACACACACTCAGACACACGCACACCCTCACACACACACTCACACACACACTCACACACACGCACACACACTCACACTCACACAGACACACGCACACACACACACACACACACACACACACACTCACACAGAGTAAGGCTCTCTGCAGCTGATATGCGGTGTTGTGGATACGGGGCTGCTGCTGTCTGTCCCGTTTAAGCACTCTGCTGATCCTGCGTCTGTGGGCCGGCTGCGTTAGCGTTAGCGTTAGCAGGAGCGCGGGGAGACGGCCTCATCACCGCTCTGCCTAATCCGGGCTGCTAAGAGCCACAATGCGCTGCCACCTTAAATACAGAGAGAGAGTGGTGAAGGCCCTCGGCCTCCTGGCTTTAGATTACGCTGGGGAGGAGCTGCTTTAACGCTCAGTGACAGCTCAAAGCAAACCTTATCTTCAGCATTTCAATTAGGCCCTGATCATATATCCCCAGGAGCGAATGCGCTGCACTGTGGGAGGGATCTCTCTGAGACGCACACACTCACGCACCTGTGATAGCACACTCACATATACACGCGTGCACACACACACGCACACCTACACACACACACACACACACACACACATACGTACATACACGCACACACCCGGAAATACACACGTACGCGTCACCTGTACCTTATCACAGTATGTGATGGACGTACTGTACAGCCCATGGAGAAATGCAAATGCATCTCTTCCATTCACATGTGAGAACACACGCACACACACAGATATAAAATACATTATATGCGCAAGCACGTTATCGCATCGAATACAGACATACACAGGCGTCACGCACGTGTACTTTGCTGTGCCGGTCTGGTTACTGCCCTTAGCTGTGCTGGTGTGTCTCTGTGCCGGTCTGGTTACTACGCTTTGCCTGTGCTGGTATGTCTCTGTGCCGGTCTGGTTACTGCCCTTAGCCTGTGCTGGTGTGTCTCTGTGCTGGTCTGGTTACTGCCCTTAGCTGTGCTGGTGTGTCTCTGTGCCTGTCTGGTTACTGCCCTTAGCTGTGCTGGTGTGTCTCTGTGCCTGTCTGGTTACTGCCCTTAGCTGTGCTGGTGTGTCTCTGTGCCTGTCTGGTTACTGCCCTTAGCTGTGCTGGTGTGTCTCTGTGCCTGTCTGGTTACTGCCCTTAGCTGTGCTGGTGTGTCTCTGTGCCTGTCTGGTTACTGCCCTTAGCTGTGCTGGTGTGTCTCTGTGCCGGTCTGGTTACTGCCCTTAGCCTGTGCTGGTGTGTCTCTGTGCCTGTCTGGTTACTGCCCTTAGCCTGTGCTGGTGTGTCTCTGTGAGTGTGTGTGGCGCCACCTGCAGGGCAGGAGAATGTGGCGCTCTCATGCTCCTCTCTCATGGGAGTGCAGGGTTTATTTTAAGGACACTTGTGCTTGGTGCTTTGTCCTGTGGGATGCTGTCATCACCAGTGATCATCGGCTATTGTCATGGCAACCGAGGGTGGTATGAATGCAGCTTTGGGCTCTTTGAAAGGCTGTGACTCAAAGGAATGGAGTTCTACATACCCAGCCTCACGCTACCGGATGTATGCACACACACACACACGCACACACACAGGTGTGTCTTTCAAGGTGCACGTACACAAACTGTTCTCGCCTCTGTTAAGTGCAAAGAGGAGAGTTCATGCTGTGGCAGACAACCACAGGGTTTTACCTTGGTTCTAACGAGCTTAATTAGCTGATTAGCGGATTCCGAGTGCAAAGAGGTGTGTGAAACACAGATGCAGTGTGGAGAGGACAGCTCATTAAGATAGAGGAGAGGACAGTGCTCGTTTAGAGACAGGAGGGGGCAGTGCTCGTTTAGAGACAGGAGGGGGCAGTGCTCGTTTAGAGACAGGAGGGGACAGTGCTCGTTTAGAGACAGGAGGGGACAGTGCTCGTTTAGAGACAGGAGGGGACAGTGCTCGTTTAGAGACAGGAGGGGGCAGTGCTCATTTAGAGACAGGAGGGGACAGTGCTCGTTTAGAGACAGGAGGGGACAGTGCTCGTTTAGAGGCAGGAGGGGACAGTGCTCGTTTAGAGACAGGAGGGGACAGTGCTTGTTTAGAGACAGGAGACAGGAGGGGACAGTGCTCGTTTCGGGACAGGAGGGGACAGTGCTTGTTTAGAGACAGGAGACAGGAGGGGACAGTGCTCGTTTCGGGACAGGAGGGGACAGTGCTCGTTTAGAGACAGGAGGGGACAGTGCTCGTTAGGAGACAGGAGGGGACAGTGCTCGTTAAGAGACAGGAGGGGACAGTGCTCGTTAAGAGACAGGAGAGGACAGTGCTCATTTAGAGACAGGAGGGGACAGTGCTCGTTTAGAGACAGGAGGGGACAGTGCTCGTTAGGAGACAGGAGGGGACAGTGCTCGTTAAGAGACAGGAGGGGACAGTGCTCGTTAAGAGACAGGAGGGGACAGTGCTCGTTTAGAGGCAGGAGGGGACAGTGCTCGTTTAGAGACAGGAGGGGACAGTGCTTGTTTAGAGACAGGAGACAGGAGGGGACAGTGCTCGTTTCGGGACAGGAGGGGACAGTGCTTGTTTAGAGACAGGAGGGGACAGTGCTCGTTAAGAGACAGGAGGGGACAGTGCTCGTTAAGAGACAGGAGAGGACAGTGCTCATTTAGAGACAGGAGGGGACAGTGCTCGTTTAGAGACAGGAGGGGACAGTGCTCGTTAGGAGACAGGAGGGGACAGTGCTCGTTAAGAGACAGGAGGGGACAGTGCTCGTTAAGAGACAGGAGAGGACAGTGCTCGTTAAGAGACAGGAGGGGACAGTGCTCGTTTAGAGGCAGGAGGGGACAGTGCTCGTTTAGAGGCAGGAGGGGACAGTGCTCGTTTAGAGGCAGGAGGGGACAGTGCTCGTTAAGAGACAGGAGAGGACAGTGCTCGTTAAGAGACAGGAGGGGACAGTGCTCGTTAAGAGACAGGAGGGGACAGTGCTCGTTAAGAGACAGGAGAGGACAGTGCTCGTTTAGAGGCAGGAGGGGACAGTGCTCGTTTAGAGGCAGGAGGGGACAGTGCTCGTTTAGAGGCAGGAGGGGACAGTGCTCGTTAAGAGACAGGAGAGGACAGTGCTCGTTAAGAGACAGGAGACAGGAGGGGACAGTGCTCGTTTAGAGACAGGAGGGGACAGTGCTCGTTAAGAGGCAGGAGGGGACAGTGCTTATTTAGAGACAGGAGGGGACAGTGCTCGTTAAGAGACAGGAGAGGACAGTGCTCGTTTAGAGGCAGGAGGGGACAGTGCTCGTTTACAGACAGGAGGGGACAGTGCTCGTTTAGAGACAGGAGGGGACAGTGCTCGTTTAGAGACAGGAGGGGACAGTGCTCGTTAAGAGACAGGAGGGGACAGTGCTCGTTTAGAGGCAGGAGGGGACAGTGCTCGTTTACAGACAGGAGGGGACAGTGCTCGTTTAGAGACAGGAGGGGACAGTGCTCGTTTAGAGACAGGAGGGGACAGTGCTCGTTAAGAGGCAGGAGGGGACAGTGCTCGTTTAGAGACAGGAGGGGACAGTGCTCGTTAAGAGACAGGAGGGGACAGTGCTCGTTTAGAGACAGGAGGGGACAGTGCTCGTTTACAGACAGGAGGGGACAGTGCTCGTTTAGAGACAGGAGGGGACAGTGCTCGTTTAGAGACAGGAGGGGACAGTGCTCGTTAAGAGGCAGGAGGGGACAGTGCTCGTTTAGAGACAGGAGGGGACAGTGCTCGTTAGGAGACAGGAGGGGACAGAGCTCGTTTACAGACACAAGGGGACAGTGCTCATTAACAGGCAGGAGGAATGGTGAGCTGGTTCTGGTCCTGACATAGTGAGGAACATGCTGCCTGTATGTGCACATGTGTACGTGCTAGCGTGCACGTCTGTGTCTGCACACTGGCCCGGGTGTACACGGTGTACAGAGGGACATGACGGATAGCCACAGCGGTTTATTACTGCACACTAAAGCCAGACAGCCACAGGGACCAGCCCAGAAGGCAGCGCAGTCCAGCCCAGCATCGCGCGTCACACACAGACTGTGTCCAGAGTGATGGGCAGGATTCTCACTCGAGCACGTTTCACACTCTCATTCAGCCTCCCCAGGGTCAGCCAGTTGACCGGTGTTTCTTTCTGTCTGAAATCTTTGAACAGCCTGTCATAGTTGGCCATAACAGCTCTCTCTGTCTCTCGCTTTCTCCCTCGCTCTCTTCTCCTCTCTCTTGGTGCGATGTTCACATGTCTGCCATGTCAAAGGCTAAATGTGCAGTCACTTTTATTTCTGTTATTGTTCATTCATTTTCTCAGCGTACATCTTCGTCTTTGTACGTGCGTGCAGGTCTCAGTGTTGTATATCATTAGTTATTGGCTTCACAGTGGTGACCATATTTATCATGATTATATTTGCCAGCGCTGAGCACATGGTTGGGGGTCATGCAGGGTAGACATCAGGTACTCGCGTGTAGATAATTTTTTTGGTCAGTCAAGGAGAACTAGCCGGAGGTCAGAGGTCAAACATCAGTCACTCTCCCCGTTCCTGTCTGCCTGCTGGGGCCTTTGGAATGGTTACGTGACCGGGAAGTCCAGGGCGGACACACTGTCAGCCTGTTAATCCACACACACACACACACACACACTCTCACACACTTGCACACACACACTCACTTGATCACACCCATTCACACTCCCCCTCCCCCTTGTCTCTCACAGAATAATCCTGTCCATGGCAGAACAGAGACAGGAGGTAACATACTCTGTCAACTTGTTTGTACTGTTTATTAAAATGTTATTGTAACTGTTAAGATGTTATTCAATTTTGCTGCACAGACGGAGTTCACATTTTGTGTTTGGGCACGTTATATATTTATGTTTTATGTTAGGGCAATTTTATTTATTTGTTTATTTTACTGTGGCTGTGTCTCTACATGAAAATGAAATGCGTAAAGCACTTTTCGCGTCAAATTGTGCCGGCGATAGACTTTTAAAAATAAAATAAAAAAGAAAAATTTGCAGTAATGGTCTCAGTTACTGACAAACGTTTATGCTATCAGAATGATTTGGAGGATAATATAATCACATGCTAATTCTAATCATAAATTAATGGAGTCATTGGTGCCTGATGTTCAAAATTCCCTCATTTCTAAACAATGATTTTCATCAAATTCAATTAAAGTAAGTAGGCCTAACGGTTAACCATAACTGTTACTATGGCGGTAATGTTATGGTAACCTATCTGTAGTGCAGTTTCTTTCTCCTCCTCCTCTTTTCTTTTCTGAAAGAAGAATTTCTCTATAGGCTTCTCATCTCTGTCAGGAGTGAAAAGTTAACGTTTTCATTAGCTAACTCTAGCTATCTGTCCTAACATTAGCTGGGTGAATCTTGATGCTTGCTAAATGCTAGCTAGCAAACATTAATCCAAATAATGTTGATGACTTTGCAGTCTTGTGTAAGGCAGAGAACACGTTCTTTTCAAGAAAAAATGCATGACAACGGCTAAATTTTAGTGATTTTTTAAAACCTGAAATATTTCTTTACCTGACACAGATAGACGCACGACTGTCCTTCTAACTGTGTTCACTGTTACACACTGATCAGTCCTCCCTGCTCTGTTTCTACATACGCCACCTCCGAGAGGGAGGGGGAGAGACAGTTTACGCACTGAAACGAGTCTACATACGCCACCTCCGAGAGCCAGTTTACGCACTGAAATGAGTCTACATACGCCACCTCCGAGAGCCAGTTTACGCACTGAAATGAGTCTACATACGCCACCTCCGAGAGCCAGTTTACACACTGAAATGAGTCTACATACGCCACCTCCCAGAGCCAGTTTACACACTGAAATGAGTCTACATACGCCACCTCCCAGAGCCAGTTTACGCACTGAAATGAGTCTACATACGCCACCTCCCAGAGCCAGTTTACACACTGAAATGAGTCTACATACGCCACCTCCCAGAGCCAGTTTACACACTGAAATGAGTCTACATACGCCACCTCCCAGAGCCAGTTTACACACTGAAATGAGTCTACATACGCCACCTCCCAGAGCCAGTTTACACACTGAAATGAGTCTACATACGCCACCTCCCAGAGCCAGTTTACGCACTGAAATGAGTCTACATACGCCACCTCCCAGAGCCAGTTTACACACTGAAATGAGTCTACATACGCCACCTCCCAGAGCCAGTTTACACACTGAAATGAGTCTACATACGCCACCTCCCAGAGCCAGTTTACACACTGAAATGAGTCTACATACGCCACCTCCCAGAGCCAGTTTACACACTGAAATGAGTCTACATACGCCACCTCCCAGAGCCAGTTTACACACTGAAATGAGTCTACATACGCCACCTCCCAGAGCCAGTTTACACACTGAAATGAGTCTACATACGCCACCTCCCAGAGCCAGTTTACACACTGAAATGAGTCGGCTGTATGTCACTTTGACATTTAAAAGAAAAAAATAACAAATAATAAAGTATACAGTGTTGCCTGTAAAAAAATAAAAATAAAAAAAGCAGCTGGATACCAAAAAACATTTTTGGGTGGGAGTATATGTATTTAGTCATATATTCATTATATGGGACACTGCTATAGCAGATTAAAATTTACACATGAAATCCTTGATCCCCAGCACTGGACGAGCAGTTTGAGGTGACACTGCTTCTGTTTTTTATTTTTAATATTAGGCCCCTCTATTGACCTAATTATTTTAGTTTCATTAGTGAGCCATTAAATTTTCAAAAATAAAAGCTTTTCTTGTCTGAATTTTCACCCCTTTTTGCATTTCAGTCAGTTTCCCTGACAGTTACTAATGAAATGTGTTGACTCATTGAAGTCCAGCAGTAGTGTGCTACCTGTCATGCAGCATCTACACAATACTGTGGTGCAAGCTTTTTTTTTTTTAAAATGCCTGTCTGCTTTTAAAGAGCAAATGAAATTTTGCAAAGGTCGGTGTTGTCCGTGCGCTATTGATTCTGTGTTCTCCCAGCCCGGCGCTTGTAGCGGTCAGTCTGATTTCACTCAGGGTGTAGCCGGCGGTAATGAAGTGGCGTTTGCTGGCACATTCTGTTTGATGGCTGTGATGTCAGCGCGCCTTGGCGTCCCCCGTGTGCGCGCGGATCTTTCCGGAAGGACTCCGGCTCCGCTTGCGTTCCTCAGCGGGCGGAGAGCCCCGGTCAGTGCTCGCCGACCCTGCTCACACTGGGAGGAGGAGAAGCAAAGCGCTTTATTGGCGTGCTGATTATCGCCTGGGTGGGTCACGACCCCCCCTCCCCCACGCACCACCCGCCCACCCCGCATATGCATTTCAGTCAGCACTGAGTGCATCCGTGTGTGTGTGTGTGCGAGTGTGTGTGTGTGTGTGTGTGTGTGTGTATGCATGTGCATGTATGTGAGTTGCATACAGCCTGCATATGTGTTAATCATGCAGGTGTAGTGAATACGTTATGAGTACTTGCATGTGTGAGAGAGAGAGAGTGCTAGGGGCAGAGAGAGAGAGAGAGATAGAGTGAGTTAGTGGGTGTGTGAGTGAGTATTAGAAGTAGGGTGCACTTTAGACTATAGATTGGAAGAAGGCTTTTTCACAAAAATTCTGAAATATCAACCACTGGGCCAGACAGTTACACAACTGAGCTACGAGTGCCAGCTTCAAGTTCTTATATTTGGTAGTTTAGGCCTTGTTCATAGACTAGCGGTTAGAGGCCTGCAGATGGTGGGGTTGACAGAGAAAAGGGCTATGCAGCTAGAATCTAGCTACCCATTCTTTGCTGTTATTGGAAGTTGTTGTATATCGAGATGGCGCTGCTTTCTCTGTTCTTTAATGGAATAATGAATATATAGTTTTGTATGTGCAAACATTGTTTATTGCTAAACGGACACACATGATATCATTACACATCTAAGAACATAATTAAAATAAGCATGCGTGCGAGAGAGAGAGAGACTGCATATGCTCGCTAAGAGAGCGTCAGCTATCCATTCCCTTGGGAGCTGGTCTCCTCCTCTCTTCTGGAGATGAGATACAGCGCTGCGTCTCTCCTCATCCTCACACCTCAACTACAAAGCCAAGTGTTTGCACGTTCCTCTATCTTTGACAGGGGGCTTTGAACAGTCTCCCCTCCTCTCAAATCCAGGCCCCTGCATGTCCCCCCTAAACTGTTCTGAGATCTGTGACAGGGGGCTTTGAACAGTCTCCCCTCCTCTCAAATCCAGGCCCCTGCATGTCCCCCCTAAACTGTTCTGAGATCTGTGACAGGGGGCTTTGAACAGTCTCCCCTCCTCTCAAATCCAGGCCCCTGCATGTCCCCCCTAAACTGTTCTGAGATCTGTGACAGGGGGCTTTGAACAGTCTCCCCTCCTCTCAAATCCAGGCCCCTGCATGTCCCCCCTAAACTGTTCTGAGATCTGTGACAGGGGGCTTTGAACAGTCTCCCCTCCTCTCAAATCCAGACCCCTGCATGTCCCCCCTAAACTGTTCTGAGATCTGTGACAGGGGGCTTTGAACAGTCTGCTCTCCTGTGGCCAGAGCTGAACATCACCATCGTCGTCTTGCAACTTGTGTAGGAGTTAAAAAGAGAGGAGGTGGACGGCGATGGTGAGATGAGTGAACGGGAGACAGCGGATCACGGGAAAGGCAGGCGGGGAGGGAGGGAAGGGGGGCTGGGTTGCCATGGCCATGTGAGGTAGTTTAGTCCTGCGTGCAGTTTCCACGTTTGCGTGTTTGAGCAGACTGTTAATGAAGCTGCAGGACCAATCGCTCACAAAACTCTGAGGTCACAGTGCTCACGCCCTGACCTGCGAGTGTGTGGAGCGGAAACTGTGCCTCAGACCAGAAGGGCTGCGGGTTTGAGCCCACAGCAGCTTATCACTGTGTGTTATGGATTGTACATGTGTGCAGTGTTTTTGTGTGAATGTGTGCATGTTCCTATGTGTGTGTGTGTGTGATAGAGAGTGACTATATGTCAGATATTCCTGTATATATGCGTTTGTTTGTACACTTTTTTGTGTACGCACTTGTGTTTTTCTGAACGTGGATTCTGAAAGGTCCCTCAGTGAAGGTACACAAAGGGTTCCGTATCCGTATGTCCGAGTGCTGTATTCAATCTCACGCAAGCAGATCATTTGAAAGGCCGGGTCTTGTGAACAGAGATCTGTGATAGATGTGTGTGGTGGACCCAGAGCGTGTGCGAGTCCTTGGACGTGTTGGGGGGGGGGGGGGGGGCTTCCCTGCAGCTACCTGTGGATGGCCTGTGGATGGCCTGCCTGCCCCTCAGGAGCAGAGAGAGGGAGCATGCTGGGAGTGTAGTTCTGATCTTGACGGGGGGGCAGGTGTCTTGAATGTGTGCTGCGGGTACTGGGGTGGAGCTGGGCTTTGATCCTCTCCCACCTACCTCTGAGCTTATAGAGGAGCCCTGCTGAGCGGACCCACCCCTGTACCGGCCTCGGTCCACTGCCACCACCGATCCCATCTACCACCGCTGATCTCCTCTGCTCCCTCTGCTGCTCATGCTGTTCCCATCTCCTCCCCCTGCTGCTACCACTCATCTGCTCTCCTCTGCTGTTCCCATCTCCTCCCCCTGCTGCTCATGCTGTTCCCTTCTCCTCCCTCTGCTGCTAACATAATGAAAGGAGACATTTGTGAGGGATATCAGACTAACAGATCCTGTTGTCTGTCTGATGCTGTGCACCAATCAGAAGAGGCGGGCAGGACATGTGACTCTCCTCTCCGGCCCCGCAGGTCCAGCGCTCGCGGAACAAGCAGATGCAGGAGATGTTTCCGGACGGCTTTGGGATTCACCACGCGGGTATGCTGCGCTCCGACCGTAGCCTGATGGAGAGCATGTTCTCCAAGGGCTACCTGAAGGTGCTGGTGTGCACTGCCACGCTGGCCTGGGGGGTCAACCTGCCCGCCCACGCCGTCATCATCAAGGTGGGAGAGACCTCACCGACCTGCCTGTGTGTGTGTGTGTCGCTATGTTAGTGTATTTGTGTCTGTGTACATTTGTGTGTGTGTGTGTGTGTGTGTGTGTGCGCGTGCGTGCGTGCGTGCCCGTGTGCGTTTGCACATCTGAGTCTCTGTATTGTGTGTCTTGTTTTGTCTGAGTGGGCATGTGCTTCTTTGAGAGAGACATTCTCCTTGTACATGTATTTTCCGGATTTAATGTAACTGGAACATTGTGAATGATAAGTCCTGTTTGGGCGGCAGTGTATTATAATGGGTAAGGAGTTGGTCTTGTAACCCTTGGCAAGGTATATATCCAGCTGTATAAATGGATGCAGTGTAAATGTGTATAGTAGTGTGAGTGTGTAGAGTAGTGTTGGGGCCACAGGAAGCTGCTTCAGTGCTGCTCTGAGGGTGTGGCTTGGCTTCACAGGGCACCCAGATCTACGATGCCAAGCGGGGGACGCTGGTGGACCTGGGCATCCTGGACGTGATGCAGATCTTCGGGCGCGCCGGGCGCCCGCAGTTCGACAAGTACGGCGAGGGCACCATCATCACCTCCCACGACAAGCTGAGCCACTACCTGACCCTGCTCACCCAGCAGAACCCCATCGAGAGCCAGTTCCTGGAGAGCCTGGCCGACAACCTCAACGCCGAGGTACGGAGACGGCGCCGTCCAATCGCACGCGTCGCTGAAACAGCGCTGTCCAATCGCGCAAATCGCTCGTGTGCTGCTGTCAAATCAGAGTCTGTTCTGCCCAGTCGTTTATGTTTTTAAATAAAATTCAGTACTGTGCAGGTAAAGGAAATTTCCGGAGATAAATGCCATAGAGAATGAACAGCTGCTCCAGCAGTTGGGAAGCTGCTGAAGACGTGGTAGCCTTAGGCATCGCTAAGAGAAACAGGCAAATCTCTCTGAAGATACGCACTCAAACTGCACTCGAGAGGTGCGGATTGAAGAGGTGGGCTTTCAGTCCGTATCTGAAGACAGCTGGTGACTCTGATGCTCTGACTGCTGTGCATACAGAAACTCCATCCACCACTGGAGGGCGCTAAGAGTGAGCACAGCTGTGAATAGAACAGCAGAATAAAGGGAAAGTTTCCCAGGGATTTTGCTGCTCGCCGGATTCCTGGTTCTAAGTAACGTGTGGACCCTCTGACCAGCAACGTGTTCATGAGCAAGGCAAAGACGTTTTTTTTTGTTAATGGAAGTAAATATTTTTTTTAGAGATTGAGTGAAATTTATCGAATGCAACATGTTTGCTTTTCTAGCTTTCATATGGGGTCATACTTGTTCGTCACTCCTTACTCTTCCATCTTCTGTGATAAACAGGCATATTCACAGTCTGCTGATATACTTTTCCTTGCCATTAGATGGCAGCACCACAAAGGAAGCCGTAAAACAGGGTGGTGAGGGGGGCTTGGGGGTGGTTGGGGGTGATACTACTAAGTGTGGGGAAACGCACAGTAGGTGGCGCCAAAAGACTGAGAACGAGCAGCGCTGGTATTCCTCGTGCCTGCAGAGCTTTGAGATGCACACAATCTACACACAAACAGGCCAGCTCTGCTTTCTATTTCAGGCCGCCGTAAAAGAAAATAATAATCTCCCTTTGACGATTAATTTTCCGCCCCGGCTCGCAGATTGGCACACATCTCGCCGGTGCCGAACCGCTTTGTTCTCACACGGCTGGTTGTGAGAGACATGAGGGAGGTCACGGGAGAGATATATAGGGCCATGAATCGGTTAGTTATGTTAACATGCAGCCTACTTATGTAATCACTTAGATTTACAGTGTGGCTTTATAGAGCTCGGATATAGCTGGTTGTAAAATGGTAGTTAAGTTCATGTAAATTATGCCGGATAGTTTACATTCAAAGGACATTCATCATGATAGAAGACCGGATGTGTGAGTGTGTGTGCGTGTGTGTGTGTCCGTTTTAAGGTTTATGGCAACGTGTGTTCGTTTGTGTGCAGATATACGCCCTCACATGTGAGCCTTTGTGAACATGTGCAGGTGTGTGTGTGTGTGTGTGTGTGTGTTCCCTGTGTGTCTGCAAGTATGTGTGCGTGCATTTTTAAGCATATGTCTCTGCCATATGTGTATGTGGCTGACCATGTGTGCAAGCATATGTGGCTGCGTGTGTGTGTGTGTGTGTGTGTGTGTGTGTGTGTGTGTGGCTGACTGTGCATGCATGTCTGACTCTGGTCATGTTTATATGTGTGTGAGTGTTTGTGTACGTGTGTATACATCTGTGTGTACATGTGTGAATTTGTATGTTTGTGTGCATGCGTGTGTGTTTTTTGTGTGTGTGTGCTTTGGTGCATGCTTGTGTGTATATGTTCGTGTGTGTGTTTTTTGTGTGTGTGTATGTTTTGTGTGTGTGCATGTGTGTGTGTGCTTCGGCTCATGCGTGCCTGTATTGTGTGTGTGTGTGTGTGTGTGTGTGTGTGTGTGTGTGTGTGTGTGTGTGTGTCATGGCTGTTGCCACATTAAGACTGTTCCAGTGAGACTTAGCAATGCCAAAATTAAAGATGGATCTTCTGCTCAGCATAGCTTTTCCTCCGTGTGCTCTGTCACATCAGAGAGCGGAGAGAGAGAAAGGGGGTGGGGGAGGGTACGAGAGAAAAGAGAGAGGCTGGGTGGGAGGGAGCGAGCGAGGGATGGGGAGAAACGGATAGAGGCTGATGCAAGAAGCAGACGGGCTGCAGGTATTTGTATTGTGTGTTTGCAGATTATGCCCAAACGGGCGGCGATTCAGAGATCCCCTCAGTGACTGCCGTAATATGAACAGAGAGATATCTCCAGCCCCCACTCTGAGGAAGCAGACGCGTCGCACGCTCGCCTGTCCCTGTGTGTTCCGTACGCACGCTCGCCTGTCCCTGTGTGTTCCGTACGCACGCTCGCCTGTCCCTGTGTGTTCCGTACGCTCGCCTGTCCCTGTGTGTTCCGTACGCTCGCCTGTCCCTGTGTGTTCCGTACGCTCGCCTGTCCCTGTGTGTTCCGTACGCACGCTCGCCTGTCCCTGTGTGTTCCGTACGCACGCCTGTCCCTGTGTGTTCCGTACGCTCGCCTGTCCCTGTGTGTTCCGTACGCTCGCCTGTCCCTGTGTGTTCCGCACGCTCGCCTGTCCCTGTGTGTTCCGCACACTCGCCTGTCCCTGTGTGTTCCGTACGCTCGCCTGTCCCTGTGTGTTCCGTACGCACGCTCGCCTGTCCCTGTGTGTTCCGCACGCTCGCCTGTCCCTGTGTGTTCCGTACGCACGCTCGCCTGTCCCTGTGTGTTCCGTACGCACGCTCGCCTGTCCCTGTGTGTTCCGTACGCACGCTCGCCTGTCCCTGTGTGTTCCGTACGCACGCTCGCCTGTCCCTGTGTGTTCCGTACGCACGCTCGCCTGTCCCTGTGTGTTCCGTACGCACGCTCGCCTGTCCCTGTGTGTTCCGTACGCATGCTCGCCTGTCCCTGTGTGTTCCGTACGCTCGCCTGTCCCTGTGTGTTCCGTACGCACGCTCGCCTGTCCCTGTGTGTTCCGTACGCACGCTCGCCTGTCCCTGTGTGTTCCGCACGCGCGCCTGTCCCTGTGTGTTCCGTACGCACGCTCGCCTGTCCCTGTGTGTTCCGCACGCTCGCCTGTCCCTGTGTGTTCCGTACGCACGCTCGCCTGTCCCTGTGTGTTCCGTACGCTCGCCTGTCCCTGTGTGTTCCGTACGCACGCTCGCCTGTCCCTGTGTGTTCCGCACGCTCGCCTGTCCCTGTGTGTTCCGTACGCACGCTCGCCTGTCCCTGTGTGTTCCGTACGCACGCTCGCCTGTCCCTGTGTGTTCCGTACGCTCGCCTGTCCCTGTGTGTTCCGTACGCACGCTCGCCTGTCCCTGTGTGTTCCGTACGCTCGCCTGTCCCTGTGTGTTCCGCACGCTCGCCTGTCCCTGTGTGTTCCGTACGCTCGCCTGTACCTGTGTGTTCCGTACGCACGGAGGAAGGAAGAGGACAGCAGATGTGGGTGAGAACCACAAGATGGCGGAATTACTAAAGGAGGTCTCGTTTTTGAAGAAGATTGAAACGAGGCGTGTGTGTGCGTGTTTATGTGCGTGTATCTGTACGTGCGTGTGTGCTTGTGCGTGTGTAATGTTACATATTTTCTTCAAGGCCAGAGCCTGAATAAGGAAGCGTTCTAGTTTCCCCAGTTTCGACTGGCGGCAGAGCCTCCCTTCGCTCACGCTCAGACCCGCTAGGAAATGGAACAGAGCGGCGGGCGCAGTTGCACTCGGCAGACAGAGGGGGCAGTGTGTACCAGTGAGTGGCGCCCCTCCTCGCTCTAGCCGAGGAGCCGGGGATGTGGGAGAATGTGTCGGGGATAAGACCACGGGATCCCGTACCTGAGCAAACGGGAAACGCAAAGATTTTATTGTGTTTGTTTTATTCGCCCGCTCGCTAAAAGGACACCCCAAACCCCTCCTCCCCCTCCCTCTCCACCAACCCCCCAATCTCGTACGACTTCACACGCCTCTGATGCACTCTGGAGAAAAACACGCTCAGTTTTCCTGCCGACGAGATTCAGCAGGCAGATTAAAGTTCTGTCACTCTCTACCACAGCTGTCCTGATTCTGCTACTCGCTGGATTCGGGTTGTTTCATTCGATTCATGTGGGGTGTGAATCAGTCATTCTGTCCTACATTCTAGTGTGCATTCTCTTGTCAGAGGAACAACAGAAAAACAGTTCTGCTTTGATGCAGCATGCCCGTTCTCAGGGAAACTTCATTCTGTAAAAATACTGAATTTGCTTGCTTTTTCTTACAGAAGTTTGAGCAGGTTTCCTTGTAAAAATGTTTACAACGGATTTTTTTTTTTTTTAAATTTCATATTTTTTAGTTTTTTCCTGTTTTTTATTGTGGCTGTAGAAATCCTCATAACTGCTTTCCCTGTGGAAATGTGTACAGTTCGCTACTCTAAATGCAAAAGAACACTGTAGGACACACGCACTCTGCTCGCGGTGGGAGCATCACGCGTCACAAGGATTGGATTCGAGGCCGTGACTTACAGATCCGCTGAGAGAAGGCCCGTTTTGCTGCGTGTGCGTGACGCGCTCTCTTAAAGCTCGGCAAACGTAGAAGTGTCCCTCCGCGTTGAGCCGGTGATGAAACGTCCTCACGCAAGCTCTGGCTGCCTAGGATCGGTGTGTCAACAACCGCCTTTACCTCCTGGTAAAGATAGCACACTTTGGCTAGCCTGCAGAAACAGAGTTGTGTTTGTTTGTTTTTGTTTTGCCCTGGTCTGTCATCTTTTTCTGTTTTTGTGAATGTTGTTTTTTCGGGGCTCGTTCAGAGTGTTTAATGTATGTCCGGGCTTCTCCTGTGTCTTTGTTCACAGGAAGTGGTCGTTTCCGCTGGTGCGACCTCTGTTAAATATGTGCATATTTGCCTGCCGGTCATAACAGTGCACAGAGACGCTCCTAGCACAGTTATAGATTTCCTTAATGGCCGAATGTGGAGGAAAGCGCCGTGTGCAACACTCTGCTCATTAATAAAACATGAGCCCTCTCTGCTCTACGAGCTGGGAGAGGGGCGGAGGGAGGAGGGACTGGGGGAGGGGTTTCCTCTGTTCTGCATGTAAGTGCAGGCTGAGCCGCACCGGATTAGCGATCACTGTACGTGTGCTTTTCATGTGTGCTGCATAGATACATGCATAGTGTTAATGATGTCATTGGGTGGGGGCTCTATAGGTGTGGCCAAGGGGAGTGTGCTTTAAATGCTTTTTAGGTGATTGTGTCAAATTAACCCCAGGTTTACTATGTATGGTATGGCTCCATATTACACAATATTGAGCATGCCAGATAATATTCATGGTAACAATGCACTTTATATAATACCTTTCATTGAAGGAAAGAAGGTACTTCCAAATGGAATAGAAACAGAATTCATGAGTATAAGGGTAAGGATGAATCCAAAATCATACCTGATATATGGTGTGAAAAATCACTATGTCCAACACAGTGTGGCTGAGGTTTATTTTTTATTTGTTTTTATTGATATTATTGTTTTAAAATTGTGATTGCAACATTAAGTTTAAGTACATGGCACAATGTTCCTGAAACTTCTTTGTTTTTTTAAGTTTGTGTAGAGATGTTCTCTCTCGCTCTGCTCCCATAGGTGGCTTTAGGGACCGTCACCAATGTGGAGGAAGCTGTGAAGTGGCTGAGCTACGCTTACCTGTACGTGCGAATGAGGGCCAACCCGCTAGCCTACGGCATCAATCACAAAGCCTACCAGGTACCGTTCACCTTTCACCTTTCACCTTTGACCAGCTACAGAGCACCTCCGACCTTCCAGCTTTGATCAGCGACGGGGCCGAGCCGGTATAACACACCTCTCCGCTGTGACCTTTGACCTCCGAGCCTCGGGTGTGATTAATGCGGAACCCGGGCGTGCCTGACGGAGCGGGTCTCTCGTCCTCTCGCACCTCCGGTTACCTGCAAGGCCGAACAGGTGCGCGGCACCTTTCACCTTTAACCTTTCACACGTCGTCTGTTTGCTGTTTTTTACTTTGGCATTTGGCCACCCTCCCCTCAGCCACCGAAAGAGGACAAATATTTGCCCCCCCCCCCCCACCGAGCGTGAGGCCCCCAGTTACTGTGAGAGAAACCGTCCCTGTGAGGTAACGGCCTGCTATTGTTCCTTCAGCCTCTCTCATGCACTGATTTACTCTCCCAGACTTCCCTCAGCTTACATTTATCACCCAACTCTCTCCTGCCTTTTTTTTCCTTTCTGAGGGGGGAGGACTGTTTGCCCCCAGATACCATATCCTCTCCATCGACTGCTCAACCCCCCTCCCCGCCCCCCCCGCAACAACTTTGCTTCCTATGACGCGGCCCCTGCCCGTCTTCAGGGGATTTTCCATTGCCTAATACCCCACCAATAACGCCGTTCCCCATTCGGTACCTCTGAGACGGGTGTCCACAGGGAACATACAATAAGCCCGTTCGGCTGGTTTAAAAGTAACACAGCAACAGGCTGAGTGCGCAGCTTGAGTCAGAACTCTGACATCACCGGGACCTGCCGTTGTTAATTTGCTGAACGTGTGCCCCTCATCCAGAGTGATCTGAACACTTAACATTTCTATGGCACCCATTTATCTGCTGAATGTTCACGGTGGGGAAAACGGGACTGACTTCCCTCACTGCAAAAAATAAGTCGATCTCAAGAAGTATTTGGCCTTACTGTATATCTGGACTTAATATCTTATTTCTATTTTTTTTATTTTTTTTATTTTTTATTGGAAGTGAGACAGGTTTGACTGCCTTTAGATTTGCTACTGGGGTAAGAAGTTACTGTTTGCTTGACAAATTATCACTTGCCAATTAGTACCTTAAAATAAGCTAATATTTTCTGCTTGAGATAAAAAAATATAAGTCTCATTACAATACTAAAACACAATTGTCAAAACAGATTCTTTTTGTAGCGCTGGGATTTGGACCTTTAAACTTCAAACCCAGTACCACCAGACTACAGTGTCTCCTTGCAGATCACAGTTGTATCCGTTAGAGAATGGAGCACGTTTCTCTTTCCCGTCCCAGATGGATCCAGGCTTGGAGCTGTACCGCAAGGAGCTGGTGGTGGAGGCAGGCCGCAAGCTGGACAAGGCCCGGATGATCCGCTTTGAGGAGCGGACCGGGTACTTCTCCTCCACGGACCTGGGCAGAACTGCCAGCCACTTCTACATCCGATACAACACCATAGAGGTACGATATGCGCATAGATATCATGTACAACACTAAAGACATGTGTGATGTAAATCTGTGTTTAAGGTACATCACCATAGGAGTATGATATGCGCATCGATATATACAACACTAAAGATACGCGTGATGTAACTCTGTGTCTCAGATACACCATAGAGGTATGATATGCACATAGATATCATATACAACACTAAAGATACGTGTGATGTAACTGTGTCACAGATACACCATAGAAGTATGATATGCACATAGATATCATATACAACACTAAAGATACGTCTAAATCTGTGTCTCTGTTACAGCACCATAGAGGTATGATACGTACATAGATATCATATACGGCACTAAAGATACAAGTGATGTAAATCTGTTTAAGGGACACCACCATAGAGGTACGAAATACACATAGCTATCATACACAACATTAAAGATGTGCGATAGAAATCTGTATATCAGGTACAACACTAGATACATGATATTTACCTGTATAAAAAACGATGCGGCATAGATATAGATATACACCTACACATCAGCTCGTCCTCAAAAAAAGCCTAGCGCTTCTAGTGTTAAGCACCATTGAGATATGATGTACTCTGACATGTCACATAGAACGCAGTAGATTTATGCCATACACCTACGCCTCCCATTCAACTCCACAGAAGCATGGTGTGCACTTACATGCCAAATTCAAACGCCATAGACACATGAGCTGCTTCTCTAGTTCAGGCCCTGTACTGTGTGTGTGTGTGTGTTATACACACCTTTTCCTCTAATACATAATTGTCAAGTTACATTTGCATGCATGCATTTCCATTAAGTACAGCCTTCCATGGGGGCGAGCTGTGCACTCCAAGATCAAAAACACTGTAATGAGGACATG
>CM077284.1:57488932-57493932 GCA_039654925.1 Anguilla pacifica
CGATGGGGGGGGGGGGTGTGTACAAACGTGGCGTTAAAAGTATTTAGGATAGTTTTAACCGTCTGATGGACTCGTCGGCAGGTGCGCGACGAGGAGATGGAGGAGCTGGAGCAGCTGCTGCACAACTACTGCGAGCTTCCTGTGGCCGGCGGCGTGGAGAACGGCTACGGCAAGATCAACATCCTGCTCCAGTCCTACATCGGCCGTGGCGAGGTGGACAGCTTCTCACTCATCTCAGACCTGTCCTACGTCGCCCAGGTCAGAGCCCCTCACGCACACACATATACACACACAGAGACACGTACACACACACACACACACACACACACACACAGACATTTACATGCACACACACATACACACACAGAGACACGTACACACACACACACACACGCACGCACACACACACACACACACACACAGACACGTACAAACACACACACACGCACACATACAAACACACACAGAGACATGTACACACACACACACACACACACACACAGACACGTACAAACACACACACACGCACACATACAAACACACACAGAGACATTTACACACGCACACACACAGACACGCACACACACACACACACACATGCACACATACAAACACACACACATACGCATGCACACACAGACGCACTTGCTCACACATGCACACAAACATACGCACACATGCACGCACACACACGCACATACTTACATGCACGCACAGACACACCTACTCACACACGCATGTGCACACACACACACACACCATTGTACATGTATCACAATACAGCAGTCCATACAACCATCATTATCCATTATTATGGATTCATAATTATGTCATAAAAGACCATGTTACAGCTATTATGTCTCCATTTGCTCCACTCTTATAAAACAAAAAGTACCCCACCCCCTGCTTTTCAAATGGAATTGCTTTTGTCAACCGGTGTAATTGATACACCAAGAGCAGACATTTTTATTACGTGGATTTATGCTCGCTGGAATCGAATAGTGTCTTAAATCCGTATATTTAGATGTTGGTATATGTTTAACGGTAATGGGAAGCCAGTGTGTACGTCTCCCCCCGTCCGCCATATCGCTTCTCATCCTCTGTTCAATCTATCCATCCTGCTTTTCCACAGTAACCCATTCCATGTGTTTAAATATTTCAAATAGTTCGGACAAATTCCCTCTTTGCTCCTAATTCGCCCGATTTCAGATGCGTCCCAGGGACTCTTGGGCAGTTGTGGAATAAAAAATAAATGAACCTATTTGAAATCCAGAACCCAGATCCGCTGGCCGTCCCTGACCACGACCGCAGGCGGTCCCAGCGCCGTGTGGCCGTGACCGCTGCCCCTCTGCGCCTTCGCGGTTTTTCCAAAAGATTTAGCAGCAGGCTGGGGGGAAAAGAGCGGAAAAATAAAGAGGGCTCTGACGTTCCCCTTAGCTAGAAGCGCAAACTGTGTGTTGTGATCCGTTCGCCTCCGGTGATGGCGGTTACTCCCCAGGTCAGGGTTGACTTGGAGCTGCCTCACACCCTGCAACGGGCGCTTGGTTTGCGCTTTGGGTTCCTTCCTCAGGGCCATAGCCCTCTCCCCAGGCCTCTCTCTTAACCCCAGCTCTTCCTGTTTGAGAGGCAGGCCTGGCTAGTCGATCAGGCCTGATCGGACGATGGCCGCTCACCCCTCCCTCCCTCTCTCCGGCCCTCGGGCAGAACACGGCTCGCATCGTGCGGGCGCTGTTCGAGATCGCCCTGCGGAAGCGCTGGCCGGCCATGACCTACCGGCTGCTCAGCCTGTGCAAGATGATCGACAGGCGGCTGTGGGGCTGGGCCAACCCGCTGCGGCAGTTCTCCGTGCTGCCGGGCTCCGTGCTGGCCAAGCTGGAGGAGAGGAGGCTCACCGTCGACAAGCTCAAGGACATGAGGAAGGACGAAATCGGTGCGTACCCCAGCGCCCGGGCGGGGGAGGGGGTGTGTGTGAGCGGTCCGGCGCTATGACCGGGCCCAGGGACTCCCAGCAGTCAGAATTAAAATATATTTACATATTTAATGGATTACATGTGTTAGCCCAAACCCTGTCAGGATTACACATCCTTAGTGAGATTGTGATGATTTAGGGTTAGGGTAACTGTTTGTATACCGGATGTGTGTGCATATATATGCATCATATACAATACATATGCAGTGATATACTGTGTATAAAGATGCCCTTTAATAAAAGTTGAGTATCTGCACCTTAACCACGTGCATTTTCATGATTACAAATGAAAAATCTGAAATTGTGGAGTACAGAGCCAAATTAGGCAACGTTAACGGTAATTCCTTCCACTGACGACGTTCCCTCACCCAGGTCACATGCTTCACCACGTGAACATCGGGTTGAAGGTGAAGCAGTGCGTCCACCAGCTCCCCTCCCTCCTGATGGAGGCCTCCATCCAGCCAATCACGCGCACCGTCCTACGGGTGCGACTGACCATCACGCCGGACTTCAGGTGGAACGACCAGGTAAAGCCCCACCCCCCCAAACCCCCACTCTCCCCCTCACAAGAGGCAGCAGACGCGACCATGAGAGAAGACGGAGAAGCCTGTCCCGGCTGTTAGGAAGGAGGGCCCCCTTTGTGATTCGGGGGGGGAGGGGGTGAGGGGGGGGGCGGTTCGGGCGGCTCTCAGTGAGATTAGCGGCCCAGGCGGGCACGCTCAGCCCCGGACAGATCGGCCGGGCGGCAGATGGGTAAGAGCTGTTGACCTGCTGCTCCCTGTCCTGGTGCGTCCCCGGCTCAGGCATGCTAACACACAGCCGCACGCGCGCGTGTGCACACGCACACACGCACACACACGCACACACCTCTCCTTATGGCCCTGCTGTCTGCGTGCCGCCTCTACACGGTGGTCTTTCAGGGTTCTAAAGGCTTAATCCACCCGTCCCGCCCCCCTGTTTAAGGACACAAAGGTGGCGCCCCGCCCCTCTCCCACCCCACTGCTCATCCCATTCTGCCCTCGCCCCCCCAGGGGCATTCCTAAGCGTGCTGAGCAGGAGGCAGACGGAGCAGTGTGTCACTGCATTAAGACCCTGATAACACGCACGCACACACACCTACACACACACCTACTCACACACACACACACACATACACACCTACACACACCTACTCACACGCACACACACCTACACACACACACACACACACACACCTACACACACACTCACATACACACACACTGACACACACTCACATACACACACACACACACACACACCTACACACACATGCATACACACACACACACACACACACCTACACACACTCACACACACACCTACACACACACTCACATACACACACACACCTACACACACATGCATACACACACACACTCACATACACACACACATGCATACACACATAGACACACTCACATACACCCACATACATACACACACGTGCACACACTCTCTCACGCACACACATACACAAACTCACATACTCCCACATACATGCACACACATGCACACACTCTCTCACACACACACACATGCACACACACATGGACACACACAGACTCACAAACAAACACACACACATGCACACACAAGCACACTCACATGCACACACACACGCACTTCCACACACACACACACGCGCGTGTGGAGAGGCTGCTGAGCTGTGAACACGGTGGCGTAATGGTGTGGAGCGAAGCTCCTGTTTGTGTTGGCTGGGCCGCACTACAGCCTCGGGTCGATGTGTCCGAGCGTGTAAAAACACACAGACAGAGAGGGAGGGACGCTGTGAATCCCAGCGCCGACACTGTCCGCTGCCTTTGGAAATAAACTCTGCAGACCGCGTCATAGCCAAGGGCCTCTCTGAGAGAGAGAGCAACAGAGAGAGAGGGAAAGAGAGGGAGGGAGAGAGAGAGAGAGAGAGGGAGAATGAGCGAAAGAGAGGGAGGGAGGGGGAGAGAGAGAGAGGGAGAGAGAGTGAGAGAGAGTGAGAGAGAGACTTCCTGCCCTCTGTTTTTGCGCTGTCCCTCCGATGCGTAGCCCCTGCGCTCGCGGCGTTCTCTGTTTGCAGTTCCCACACCGTCAGACGGGCCTGATGAACACGTCCGGGGCACGCTGAAGCCTGCGAGCATGCACAGCGAGCGCTCGCCAGCAGCCGTCCGTCCGCGCGGTCATTAGCCGCTGTTATGACTGTTATTACTCACAGGACTGTTAATCTGTCGGAACTGGAACTGATGTCCTGTCAGACGCTAATAGTTGCGAAAGTGCGGGGATTACAGGCTCTTCCCGAACAAGAGGTCATTCCCCGTGTTTTTAATGGAATCCGACTTAAAATAGGCGCCCCGTTGTTGGCGAGGCGAGCGTCCGCGCCGAACGCGAAGATAAATGTTTATGTCCAATTAGTGACGCGTGTTGGGTTCATGAGAGGAATGAAACCCAACGCGCTCGGCTTAGCCGTGATCTTCCCCATGTGGATATGCGTAGCCTGTGAGCCAGCACACACACACACACACACACACACACACACACACACACACACACACACAGGGTTTATTAGGGGACAATGAATTTGACCTTTATACATATTTTACAATAATGTAATTTTAATGGCTTCTTGTTTCTGTCTTTGACAGTACAGTGTCTTGCCCACTGCATAATCACATATTTGAATATTCATACCATTACTATTTTTCGAACGGGCTGTTATATTTTACGTGTTGCTATCCAGCAGTTGTCCTACAGTTATCCTAGGGTGCATTGTTATTGAGAATACACCTGGCATTTGCCTTTTTTGTGTATATATACTGGAGGGGAAGGGATGCATTTTTAAGACATTATTCAGTGTTTGTGGAAAGTCCAGGTCCCATAAAAAGCCGTCTCCCCCCGGTTAGCGGCTCCCTCCGCGGGCTGTGGGGGGAGGCTGTGGCAGCTCGGAAACTCATTACGCCCCCTCCCCAAACCCCCCCTCCCTGCGGAGCGGCCCGGCTCCCACACTTCCTCTTTCTGCGGA
>CM077284.1:57498932-57616432 GCA_039654925.1 Anguilla pacifica
ACAGCTCGTCAGCTGTTTGAAAGTTTGGCTGTAGTCCTTTTGAACATTCTGTACTGCTCGGTGCAGGACATTGTTTCTTAAAGCTGAAGTTACTTACCTCAGCTGTGATTGGGAATTGACTTCCTGTCTTCTTTTTTGGGTGAAGGAGAAAATGTGGAGAATACTGATTAGCAGCATCGCCTTGTCACCAGTGAACGTTTTGAGATTCAGGTCCATAAGCCAAAGAAGTCATAATGTCCTTACTGAAAGCAATAAGCTTTCTTATAATGATGTCCTTATTGAAAGCAATTTTCTTTAGCTGGCATTGTTTATTCTTCATCTCCATTAAATTGGTGACCATTAGCTCAGACAGGCTTTACTGCCCCTATGGTGTTTTTAAACTTTTTCGGTGCAGAATTAATCGGGAAAATTTGTCACGTATTTTGGACCAGGTTATATATCACACGCACACACACACACTTAGACTGGCTGTATCTCTGTGGCAGGTGGTGTACATCGCCCCCTTGAAAGCGCTGGTTCGAGAGAGAATAGAGGACTGGAAAATCAGGATAGAGGAGAAGCTGGGGAAGAAGTGAGTACGGCATGTGTATGTGTGTGTGCACTTCTGTTTGATGTATGTATATGTATGTGTTTGTGTGTGCGCATGTATGCATGCATGTGTTTGCACGTGTGCCAGCGTGCTTGTGTTTGCTGATGTATGTATATGTATGTGTGTGTGCACTTCTGTTTGCACATGTATTTGTGTGTGCTTGTATGCTTGTGTTTGCTGATGTATGTAGGTGTATGTGTGCACTTCTGTTTGCACATGTATTTGTGTGTGCTTGTACGCTTGTGTTTGCACTAAAGTGTCCCTGCGCGTCCATGTGAACGTGCTGTGCGTATGATGTAGTGAGTGTGAGCGCATGCGTGTTTGTGCACATGCTCAGACGTGACCCTGTGAATAACGCTGTGCCCTGCGGGCTCCCTCAGGGTGGTGGAGCTGACGGGCGACGTCACGCCGGACATGCGGGCCATCGCCCAGGCCGACCTCATCGTCACCACGCCCGAGAAGTGGGACGGGGTCAGCCGCAGCTGGCAGAACCGCAGCTACGTACAGAAAGTGGCCATCCTGATCATCGACGAGATTCACCTGCTGGGTGCGTGCGTGCGTGTGAGTGCGTGTGCGCTTGTGTGTGTGTGTGTGTGTGTGTGTGTGTGTGTGTGTGTGCGTGCGTGCTTGTGTGTGTGTGTGCATGTGTGGGTGCGTGTGTGTGGGTGTGTGCGTGTGTGTGTGTGCGCGTGCGCGTGTGCGAGCTTGTGTGCAGGTCCTGATCCCGTTGCTATGCGTCTCCAGGTGAGGACAGGGGTCCGGTTCTGGAGGTGATCGTTTCCAGGACCAACTTCATCTCGTCCCACACCAGCAAGACCGTGCGCATCGTGGGCCTGTCCACCGCCCTGGCCAACGCCCGCGACCTGGCCGACTGGCTGGGCATCGGGGAGGTGAGGCCTCCACGGCAACGCACACAACCAGGGAGAGGTGTGGGAGGCCAGCATAGCTGCTGTGATGAACATAGGGAAAGTGCTGGTTATGAGGTCAGTTCGGCCTCTTATTTTAATACGGCCACAGAGCGCCCCATGTCGGGCGGGGGGGGGGGGGGGGGGAGTTCTCCGCACTCATCGGACGGAGAAGAAGCTTGTGCGGTTGTGCATTCACATACTGAATGTTGCTTTGGACAAGAAGCATATGTACGAGTACAGAACACTGGATCTCTAAGAGTCTTAGCGGAATGAACCAACCACCAGCTCAGTCAAAGGTACGCTGTGTACCGTCTGAAAGGCCATTGTGTTTCCAGTTCCCGTTTAGAGGAGAACAGACCCTTCTTTAGTTCTGTGTGGCTTCTGCTTCATGCTTCACCCTCTCCTCCCATTGAAAGGAGACAGGGATTAGCTGGGGCGAGTTCTGCAGCCTCCAGCTTATGATTGAATGGGAGTACTGGAGACACTGGGCCTGCTGTCTGCACCAGAGCAGGAGGAAATCTTTTTCTGTGTTTCCTTACAGCTTTTTCATTTTTAAAAGACATTCAGAGATCAGCTTCTGCAGTGGCACTCAAACCCAAAATAAAATACTGTGGATACATTTTGTCCGGCCGTCACTTCAAAAGGCCAGTGTCTGTGGTGGAAGAACCTGTGTGTCTGGAGTACACGCAACCCTGTCTCTCCTCCTGCACTTTATACTGTAGGTCAGAGGAGAAGACATGGGCTACTGAAAACATGGGTTTTTGAGTTCCTTAAATTTGCACTGAAATAGATTTGGTGTGTTGCCTATGGGGGTTTTTTTGTTTGTTTTTTTTTGCTTTTACCATTTGCAAGTGGTTTGGTTACAATTACCAGATGGCCAGACTTTCAGCATTTAGTTCAGTGATTTCAGGTGTAGGTCCATCGGTCAATATATATAAGATCTAACATGTTTCAAAAGGAACCATTTTCCATTGTACAATTTAGAAAATGTAGGAATTAGTTTTCAGAGAATCAATCTGACAAATTAAAAGTCCTTAAATTAATATGGAGCATTAATTCTCTATCTGCTTCTACATTTAGAGGGTAAACCATCCATTATTACACATTACCTTCTCTATTTTTATTGTTGTAATTTTATTGCTGTTTCTCATTGTTATTTAGTTATTTTCCCTGCTACACAGGGCACACTTGAGACCTTGGTGTCTCGCCTGTATAAATAAAGGTATGATTATTAAATAAGGATCACAGGGCCGGGGTTGGGAGCCCCTGTTATAGAGGAGTCCTGCATGGGACACTGTCCCACCAATAAGCCCCTTTTTATATCGTGCACCTCTTTCTGCACGCACGCGCCTGTGCTTTCACGGGCCCTAATCGCTGGCTTTGACACGGGGAGCTGCCCTCGCGCATCGAAGAGAGAACACGCCGCTCTCGCCGCCGCGCTAACTGGGTGTCGGGGAGGGCCAGGCGAGGGGCGGACACGCGCCGCGCGGCTAAATCCGGCGCCGCGCGCTACGCCGATACGCCGCCGGGTGTGCGCTGGCCCTCTCAGCTGAACAGAACGGCAAACGGATAGAAGGGGGGTGAAGAAGCAGGCCGGCGGGGGGGATGATGTCGGAGCCGCCCACACAGTTTGGCTCGGCGGTCCGGTCGGATCCGGCCGGATTTTTCCGGTTTCGGGTTAACGGATGAGGCGGAATCGCGCGCGGCCATACGGGACATCGGGGGCTCTCTGCTGATTGGACGGGAGAGAGATCTACTGTGTGGCCGGAGAGAGGAAAGGAGATTTTTCACATGAAAGGATGTTGTCTCAGGGACTTTAGTGTACTAAAGTACAATAAAACATCTGATTAATAGAAGTGACGTTACACTGAGGGGAAGACATGAAAATAGGCTGGGGAACGGGGGATGAAAAATGGAAGTGGAGCTCGATATATCAGTTCAATGGAATGTAGTGTTTCAGAAGAGAGGACTCATTTGAAAGAAGTAAACATCTGTCTGTAATCTATTCTTCATCCATCTTTGTGTGCATCGAACCATACATGAGTGTGTGTGTGTGTATACGTGTCTGCGCGTGTGTGTGTCCGTCTGTCTGTCTGTCCTTTTGCGTGTGTTCCGAGCACATTGCACAGTATTTTCCGATTCGGTCATCTGAAGTAAACTTTTAAAGCCGGTGGTTGTGCATACCTTGTGATGTTGTTGTGGAGACGTTTTCCCTGGTGTTTGCATGGAACTAAGGGGGCGGGCTGTGAGATTTGGGCGGGGGGGGGGGGGGGTCGCAGGTTGATGGGCCCTTTCCATAAATCTGCTGAGCGCCGTTTGGACTGTGATGTGGCTTTGGCCGCGCCATCCATTATCCGGCCCGTTAAATATGTGTGCACACGCACGGCCGGACCAACACCGCGCGCGCCAGAGAGGGGCAATAACAGCCTGTAATTACCCCCAGATGGGGCCCGTACCCGTCACCCTGTCCCCCTCTCTCCCCCTCCCCCCTCTTCCCCCTCTCCCGCTTCTCTACCCTTCCCTCCGTCTCTGCTGATCCGTCCTTCCCCGCGCTGCTGTGGGGGAAACGGGAGACTCTTTGGGTTTAAACAGATTTGTACTGAAAGAAGGCTATTTAGCTCTTTAGCGCATGGGAGTGTGCGCTACCATCCAGTCCCAACCTGGCAACCTCACCCATACCCAGCGAGCAGACGACAGCGTCAGCAGTGAAGAACAAACGTGGGTGCACACTGGATTTCTTACCGGAGCTGTTAAATGGCCTGGCATAGATCTGAGGCTCTAGTGAATGGTGGTAGAGGTGTAATATACATGCCAGGGAGCCAGTAAAGGCCTCTGATTGGTGCTCGGCCGGTAGCTTGGCTGGTAGCTAGGCTGTTATCTGCAGTTGGCTGGGCTCTTATCACTGATTCCAGGCTCTGTCCCTCAATGCTGCAGGCTCATTTTATAGCCTTGTGCTGTACCAGTCAAGTTTGTTTTTCTCTTCCCTGTGAATAGACCCTCCTCACTCGTTTATTAACATGAGAAAGAAATAGCAGTCCACTCTCCTAAAAAAGTGTGATTCACAAAAAACAAGTTCAAATGAGTGAAATAACTGAAAATATGAATAGATAAATTGAATGTAATAATTAATGAACTAATTAAACGTACAAATATTAAAGTCTGTTGTCTCTCGCTCCCTCTCAACTCTACATGTCCTGCCTTCTCCTTACCTCTCTCTCTCTCTCTCTCTCTCTCTCTCTCTCTCTCTCGCTCGTAGGTGGGCTTGTTTAATTTCCGCCCGTCGGTTCGGCCGGTCCCGTTGGAGGTGCACATCCATGGTTTCCCGGGGCAGCACTACTGCCCCCGCATGGCCAGCATGAACAAGCCCGTCTTCCAAGGTGAGCGTCCTGGGTAGTTACGCGACCGTCGAGTCGCGTCCCTCCTTTCATTTTCTGAGAAGCTGCGTTAACGCTCTCAGCGGATCACCGGCAGACACGCCCCCTTCCCCCCGGGGGGCCCGATTAGCGCGCCGCCGCGCCGAAGGGCTTGGGCCGCTTCGCCCGCGTGATTTACGGCTCCTGGCGCCCCAGGAGAAGGCCGCGGCGTTTCTGGGCGGAATCGATGGCGGCGCGGCGGTGATATAGCGGGCCGGGGCGTGACTCGGGCCCCGGCGCGAGCGGACAGCCCGAGACGGATGCCGGCGGTTTGGCTCCGGCCAGCCGCCGTTAATCCTGCCGCTCGCCATCGATCCCACCGCTGACCGCCGTGAGTAACGACCGCGGCCCCGCCGCCTTCCACAGGCCGGCCCGTGGGCCGTAAATCTGCCGGAGACCGCCGCCTGAACACTGGGGTTCTCAGCGCATGGCCTGAACACGCTCGTGCACTTGGGATATCAAAACTGACACCTCAGAACACACAGCCCTGACCACACGCATGCACACTGACTGTATGTGAACTGCGTCTCCTCTTTGAACACACACACAGCCCACACACACACACATCTCACTCATCGAAGGTCAACATGTTCACGCACATCCGCACATACACACAGACAAACACTTACTCAAACACAGGCATACACACAAACACACACGCATGCACAAACACACCCACATGCACACACACACACACACTGAAACACGTGCACATACACACACGCACAAATCCGCACACACACTCAAACGCACAAGCACACAAGGCCATACACTCAACTTGGTGCTCCCCTCTGTTCTCCAGCGATACGCAGTCACTCTCCTGCCAAGCCGGTTCTGATCTTTGTGTCGTCACGGCGACAGACCCGTCTGACCGCGCTGGACCTGATTGCCTTCTTGGCCACTGAAGACGACCCCAAGCAGTGGCTGCACCAGGATGAGAGGGAGGTGAGGAGACCATTACCACTGTGCTCTGTTACATTACGTGTGCTTCCATTACATGACTTTATATTCTCCATTAAAATCAATTACACTACATTCGCTGTTATGTTATATCATTATTAATGATGTGGCTTTTACAGTAATTGCATTATCTTACCATTTCTGTACAGTCAATTATATTTCCTTATTTTCTGTTCTATGATGTGTAACACTCTAACTTGATGTTACCCTGTGATCACATGATGGTCATTTCATTCACAGCTGTACACAGCACTCAAGTACAATATTACCATGTAGTTGTTTTAATATCCCCACTGCATGGTGCACTGCATGCTAGTATATAGAGCTGATTTCACTGTTATGAAACTTATCACAATTAACTTTACAGCGATATGGCTTCAGACCTCGGCAGATATCTCCACAGAGCTCATATTTGAGTTATTTGGTATTTAGTTTAAAGTATTGCATCATCTTTCTTTCAATCTCCTGAGGACCATAAAGTGTGCTCATAGTAAGACCAAAAAAACGCTTGCTCAGTTTGTGTGTGTAGTCTGCCGTGCTCGTTCCAGAATATAAGTGCTACTCATGTGGGGGTACCTAACAGTCTAGGTATTAGGGATGTATCCGAATCCGAATACTGTATTCAGGAAAGCATGAATAATGCGATGGAAACAGATATTTCTATTACCTGAAGTTGCTCCTTATTATTCGGATTCGGGGGGGAAAAATGTCAGCTCCATGTCGAGTTCTTATAGCCTCTGTCTAACGTTGCACGGGCAGAGAGAGCAAGTATCTAGAACTCCGGTACATAGCAGCTGCCTCATGACGGCGAACCTATCATAAAGCGAGCTGTCATTCAAAACCCGTTTCAGAGGGTATTAGAATGACATTATGTCTACACTGCGTGACCACACCATTTAAAAAGCAAGACAGTGCTAGGGAGATGAATTTTATTGACTTATGTTTTCATGCAGTTTTATTAAATAAAATGTAATGACAAAAAAATGTATGGTATAGCCTACATGGTATAAACTAATAGTATGGTATAAAACGAGAAGGAACTATTTTTTCTTGATAGAATCATTGTTTTCATAGAATTAACGATCAGAGGTTTTTGCTTAAAAATGGTGCAAATAGAACTACCAACCAGAGTTTTTGCATAACAGCGGTCCAAATAGAACTACCAACCAGCGTTTTGCTTGACAACAGTAAAATAATATGCCCAAACGCCCGTGGAAGAATGTTTTATTTTCAGCTGATTAAATCTATAAAAATCAATGAATATAAAAGTAACCATATAGCTACAGTCATTGTTGTTAACCCGTTGTGTAAGTTGAATAAACCTCTCCGGGCTGTCCCGTTATTGTAAAATAATGTACTTTGGGGCTGGTTAAGCGACCCTCGGCTTCGCCTCGGCCGCATCACCACCCCCGTCGTACATGTAAGGAATAAACCACGACCGACTGTCCCCTTACTGGAAAACCCTCTGAAACGGGTTTTGAATGCCAGCTAGCTTTATGATAGTGTGACGTCCGGGGGCTGTTTCGGCAGGCTTCGCCAGCAGCTCCCAGAATGCACGGCACGCGGACTTTTGTAAATAGTTCCTGTGGGACTGCGAATTGTAAATACGTGGAAAAAGTTAATTTATCGTGTGTAAATATGTGTTCTTGTGCTAGCTGAATTGTGTTTTTTGCTTTAAGTTTAGTTTTTTAAAAACAAGGCGTTGGAATAAATATAAATAGCTATGTGTTACCCTGAGCAAACCAGCAGTGCTGTAGGCTACAGGGGGGCTTCTCTGCTGTTCTCTATGGTGAAGTCTGAATCTGAGGATTGCCTTACTTCCTATTTTGTTCTTCAATAAAGTTTCATTGAGTTTCGAACTGCCTACGAGCAGTTTCCTGATAGAGCATTGTCTCGCTACAATAGCTTTGGCCTCACTTGTTACCTAGCCTATATTAAAATTTTTGGTTTTAGGTCAAAATGGTCTCATGGCATGCTTGCTGTCCCGGCTAGCTAGCTAGCTGACTGACTATTGAAACAGTGCTTACTATAAACGCAATCGTTCACAAAAATACGGATGAAAATGCGTCCCGTAGCCGTGAGTTAAATCAACACCTATTCTATTGTCCAAATAAGGGACGATTCTGTTTTTCAGGATGCGTAAATACAGCTAGCAACAGTAACTAGAAATGTGATTCAGCGTTGCCATCAATTGTGAAATTGGACATTGAAAATGGGAGTGGATGTAACAACAATTCAAAAGCGAAAGAATAATGTTGCTGTTTAAACTGCTTTAGAATGCTGGATTTGTAGCGCATTGATTTTAAAACTGTGAAAAGGCCTAGGTGTCTCTTTACTGAGAAATTATGTCCACCATTAAACCAATCAGTATCAAGTATTCAGCCAAGCCGTTGTAATTTCCAATAACGGGACAGCCCGTTGTGTTTATTCCTTACATAACACCCTTAACAAAACAACGTTAACAAATCAATGCAAGCAATGACATTCCGTTTTTATCAACATTAGACATTACAAAAGGGCGCATGCCACTGCACCGTCCAAAATGTAGAGCCAGGGTAAAATGAATTACGAGAGTTGCACAGAAAGGTAGCCTGCGTGTAACTGTCGTGAATGTCAAACGTTGCAAGGTAATGCAAAACCATTTAAAAAAAGAAAAAGTTTTTTTTTTTCTTCCAGTCCAGTTTTTTTTCTTCCAGTCCAGTTTTTTTTCTTCCAGTCCAGGTTTTTTTTCTTCCAGTCCAGTTTTTTTTAAATTCCAGTCCAGGTTTTTTTTTCTTCCAGTCCAGTTTTTTTTTTAAATTCCAGTCCAGGTTTTTTTTTCTTCCAGTCCAGTTTTTTTTTAAATTCCAGTCCAGGTTTTTTTTCTTCCAGTCCAGTTTTTTTTTAAAATTCCAGTCCAGGTTTTTTTTCTTCCAGTCCAGTTTTTTTTTAAATTCCAGTCCAGGTTTTTTTTTTCTTCCAGTCCAGTTTTTTTTGAAATTCCAGTCCAGGTTTTTTTTTTCTTCCAGTCCAGTTTTTTGAAATTCCAGTCCAGGTTTTTTTTTTCTTCCAGTCCAGTTTTTTCTTTATTCCGGTCCAGGTTTTTTTTTTTTTTTTTTTAATACCTGGCAACAAGTTATTTCTCAGTAAATGGACACCTCGGTTTTTCCTAACAGTTCTAAAATCAATGCACTACAAAATCCAGCATTCTAAAGCAGTTTAAGGGTAGGCATCACCGTCAAATCGATGATTTTGGTTCCATATGCCAATTTTGATATTTTTGATGCAGTTTTATTAAATTACTTAATGACAAAAAATGTATGGTTTACATGGTATAGCCTAATTGTATGGTATAAAACGAGAAGGAACTATTTTTTTCTTGATAGAATCATCGTTTTCATAGAATTAACGACCAGATGGTTTGCAGTCTATCCAAACTTAGTTCAGTACGGGGGAAAAAATAATAATAAAACTGACAAAAAAGTTCATGTATTACTGTTATGTCATTACTGTTGTAAAATAATAATTCATGTTTCCCTAGTGAGCTGCAGTAACGTGAACACATCAAGAAACGTGTACACAGCATCATTGGAATTTAAGATTATTCCCTTCAACTGAAGGATATTTTTCTATATATCTTTACTGTAAATAGTTTCTATTTTCAATGCAAAACAGAATCTTTCAATTTATAAAACATTATTTTCAGTTTCTGATTGTTCAATGTCACCCAGTTAAAGGGGGGTGGGGCGTGGAGGGGGGGGGAGGGGGTTCAGACAGTTCATAAAACTTAGTTTAGTTAAAAATAAAAAGAAAGAGAGAAAGATGAAAAGTACAGTATGAGGATGTGGAAATATATTTCATAATTAATTATATGCCAATATTAAATCAATTTGATGCTTTGAGGGCACGACAATTGCATTGCCAATGAATATTAGGTTAGAAAATACAACATTTGCCCGATTTAACGTGACTTCCTGTATAAACCACACCCACGTCCGGGCTTCTGTCCGAATACAGATACACAGACAGATAATTTTGTTGGTTGAACAGATACAGATAATGATGTCTCTGCACACCCCTACTAGGTATCATTCTGCAAGGTCATTCTGTGAAGAAAACAAGCACATCCTTAAAATTTATCTTAACATGGCCACTATGCCACTTGGCTAGATGCATTACAGTCATCTCTGAACATTTGGAAATTTCTTGGGAACATGCTCACTTATTTTCAGTTTTCTTGAGGAATGATTGCATTAGCTTCATTAGCTTGATAGCATTGTTTGTGTTGAGTTATCTGACATTGCATCTTTTACGACCTGCTTTGTAGGTTATACTCAAATTGACTGTCTGGCTGGTAAGCTAATGCTGATGATTTGCCGGTGCGGGGAACCCATGGGCCGAGAGGCAGTCTCGTTTTGCACTGGTGCAATCAGAGGCCATAAATCTGTGTGCAGAGAGGATGAGAAGACACGATTTACTGCTCAAATTGCTTGCAAGCTGGCTATAAACGGTGGCACCACAATATGATTGTACCCATTAGGTTTTTTCTAACCAAGTAGCTAAAAATCTGTGCGTGTTTTCCATTGATTTATTGTGGGCAAGTTGCCTTTTTATGTCTAAGTAGGGAAAGGATTATTGAGCAGTCAGAGTAGGGTATTGGACAGTGGTCAGTGTGGAGCAGTGTTCAGAGTAGGGTTATTGAACAGTGATCAGGTTGGAGCAGTGTTCAGAGTAGGGTTATTGAACAGTGATCAGTGTGGAGCGATGTTCAGAGTAGGGTTATTGAACAGTGATCAGGGTGGGGCAGTGTTCAGAGTAGGGTTATTGAACAGTGATCAGTGTGGAGCGATGTTCAGAGTAGGGTTATTGAACAGTGATCATTGTGGAGCAGTGTTCAGAGTAGGGTTATTGAACAGTGATCAGGGTGGGGCAGTGTTCAGAGTAGGGTTATTGAACAGTGATCAGTGTGGAGCGATGTTCAGAGTAGGGTTATTGAACCGTGATCATTGTGGAGCAGTGTTCAGAGTAGGGTTATTGAACAGTGGTGTTTCTAGAGCCGTGATCGGAGTTTCATAATCAGGCTTCAGATCCCCAGTGGAACACTAGCACTGTGCCATCCAGCCTGCTACCTGTGTACGAAACCTGGCCCGTTACGAACAGCCTGGTCCGGACCACAGGCCCCGTCAGCCAGAGACGGCTCTGCAGAAGCAGGGAAGGGACAGAGCAGGCTCACATCCATCACTGTCCCCCTCCTCCCCTTCTTCAGAATCAATCACCCCAACATCCCTCATCTCCCCTAATCGCCTGTCTTTACTGTAATTACAGAGGAACTCTGCGGACCTCTCCAGGAAAAGCCTGTGTCATTTCTCATTATATTATTCTGCATACTTTTGGATTATTTCAAGATGTCTGCAAATCTTTTTGGGTATAAAATTCGGAGTGTGCTAATATTTTTACAGTACTCTACGGGAGGAGACACTGAAAAATGACAGAAAATCTGTAATTACCCCTCCGTTAGCTGCTTTCAACATAAGTAGAGGAATTCTATTGTATGAACGTTACTTGACCCCAAGCCATCTTTTGGCAGGGAAACTAGATGTAGTGGTCTTATAGCGGTCCTATAGCGGTCTTATAGTAGTCCTATAGTGGTCCTCTAGCAGTCCTGTAGTGTGTGAATGTGGAAGTGGAGGCACGTACATGAACCGTGTGTTTGTGAGAGTGCAATGTTGTTCTCTCTTGCCCAGGTTGTGCACCTTCCTACAGCAGGTGTTCCCACAAGCTCAGTCCCCACTTTCCACACAGCTGCTTATTGGTCACTTTGGGTGCGTTCACTGTGCTGGTTGGACGACGGTTCACTCAGTCTGTTTGCCTTGTAAGTACTCATTTCGGGTGCTTATGGCTGGTTACTGCTGTTTGTGCTGTCCTGTGGCTCTTTTGTTGGCCAGTGCACTGGCAGATTAGGTTTTGGATAGTTACTCAACTACAGTCATTCAACGAACCCCTTTTAAATCTGTGATGTAAATGGAACATGTAAATCAGTTATTGTAACGTGTCAGTTGACTGGTGTGTCTCACAAGCTGTCTTCGATGTTTTGTTTTAGCTTTTTTAAATAGCGAATAAAATCTCCCTTTTGCCCTCTCCCACTACAAGACCTGGCAAATGACAGCTTGAAGAATAAATACCTTCCAGATAAAAGAAATGAGAATTTTCTAATTATGAGTGACATCTCGTAATACAATCAGCTAAACGTGCGGCACAGCACAGATTCCAGTAACCTTTTTGTGTGTTTTCCTTTCTTTTTTTGGAAGGGAGGGGTGAGCCGTCGTTGATCTCCGCGTATTTTGACAGCATCTGCGAATTCGGCATTCGGAGACCGCCTGTGTAATCACGGCGTCGTTTGAGGTTTTCTTCTTTGTCATCCGGTAATGAATGTGCGATGTTCTTTCTGAGTAACTTCGGGGGGAAAATGACAAACCAACCCCTCTGTGTTTTCAAAATGAGACACTCCGCCACATATATCACCAGACAGTTTTGCCCTGTCTGTGACAGAGATGCGTTTATGAGCCATAACTTGTCCCTTTTTGATGCTGCGGTCTATATTTCCTTCATTTCAGAGAGATGGCGTGAAAGGCCGGCTCGCCAGTAAATCATGGGCCTAATCTTCTTTTATAAGGCCATGTCCTGCTGCGCTTTGTAAAATAACTAATGAAGGATTTATGCAGCAGACACAAATCCACCCATGGGTTGGTTGACTGGCTTTCAGCTCCATCCACTGAGAGCGTTTTTTTTTTTTTTTTTTGCTGTGCTTTGCTTCTTGCGTTTCAGTGCAGGTCACTGCGATCGGTGCTTATGATATATTAGCGCTTGTTAGCAGAAGCTTCGCACCGGCCTCGTGCGAGTGTGATTATAACTGGCACTTTTCATTCAGTGTTTGTCTTTCGGGGGTCAATGGTTAGAGAAAAAGGAAATAATATACACTGTTTTTACATGTGGCTTGCATTTTAATACTTTAGTAATTACGAGAGGAAATAAGAGTCACGGCTTTTCTGTTTTTAAACTGACGTGTTCAGAAGTGCTTATTTCACGTCAGCGTACGTTCACACATTTGGCTAAGTAGTGGAGGGACCTTTCCAGAAGTTAACCGCGGTGCAGTTTGCAAGGAGAGACAGTACCGAGCTCTGCTCGCGAAGGTGGCAGCAGTGTGTGCCTGTGAAAATGTGTGTGCGTGCGCGTGAGTGTGTGGGTGGGTGCAAGGGCAGTGTGGGAGGGGTTTCATGCATCAAATTGAAATCAGTCAGATTAAACCTGACAACTATCTCTATGGTGGTATCTAGTTCAGAGCTGTAGCAGGTTTTTTTTTTATTCCTCTGCCAAGAAGGTTATGTAATGACATCTGTCTGATTGTCCTTCCGTCCATGACAGACATATCTGGAAAATCAATGGCTGGATAGCTGTAAAATTTGCTGTGCAGATTTGTGTTCCAAAAAGGAAGAAAAATATTGGTTTTGGTGATCCCAAGACCTTTCCTCTAGCACCACCATTGGCCCAAACTTTTTGGGATCTCAAAAAGGAATGCCGTAGTTGCCATGAAATTTGCTGTGCACGTTCATGTTCCCAAGAGAAAAAAAGCCTATCGAATTTGATGATGCCATGACCTTTCCTCTAGCGCCACCATCAGGCCAAACATATCACCAAAAGTAATGACTGGTTGCCGAGACTGTTGCTGTGCACATTCACGCGAGGGGAGGTTGTTGTGCCTTGGCGGAGGTCTGCATGCTACGGAGTCCATTCTTTCTAGTGTATCTTTTTGTCTGGGTACCGAGCTGTAGCAGGTTTGTATTTGCTATATAGCTGTAACAGGGTTATATCTGGTATAGAGCTGTAACAAGTTTGTATTTGGTATAGAACTGTAGCAGGGTTGTGTCTGTGTCTGTGTCTGTGTGTGTGTGTGTGTGTGTGTTTGTGCGTATGTATGTATGTATGTGTGTGCATGTGCATATGTATGTATGTGTGGGCATGTGCGTATGTATGTGTGTGCATGTGCGTGTGTGTGTGTGCGCGCATACGTGTTTGTGCGTATGTATGTATGTATGTATGTGTGTGTATGCATGTGCGTATGTATGTGTGTGTATGTATGTATGTGTGTGTGTGTGCGCGTGCGTGTTTGTGCGTATCTATGTGTGTGTGTATGTATGTATGTGTGTGTATGCATGTGCGTATGTATGTGTATGTGTGTGTGTGCATGTACGTATGTGTGTGTGTGTGTGTGTGTGTGCGTGCGTGTTTGTGCGTATGTATGTATGTATGTATGTGTATGCATGTGCGTATGTATGTGTGTGTGTGTGTGTGTGTGCGTGCGTGTTTGTGCGTATGTATGTATGTATGTGTATGCATGTGTGTGTGTGCGTGTGTGTGTGTGTGCGCGCGCGCATCTGGTAGAGGGCTGGGCCGGGCGGGCTGTGCTGTGTGTGTTCCAGTGATTTATGCGCTCTCTCTGCAGTGAGCTGTGCTCGGGCCGAGTCCCTGCTGTTAAGAGTGGCAGTCGGCTGGCGCGAGCTGTCTGTCTCTCTGCAGGGGTCCCCCGCCCCTCTCCCCCCTCTCCTTCCTGCCTCTCTCTTTCTCCTTCCCTCTCTCTCTCTATGCCTTGCACCTCTTCCCTGCCTCCTGTCTCCTCTGTCCCTCCTTCCTCTGTTCTTTTCACTCTTTGCTCTTTCTTTCTTCTTAGCCTTATGTCGCATTTGTCTCTCTCTCTCTTTCTTGCTTTCTACCTGCTCTCTCTCTCTCTTCCCTCTCTCAGCCTACTCTCTCAGTGTTAAATTGATCTCTCTCACACAGAAATTCAATATGCTTCATTTGCCTGACAAGGGAATCTGTGTAGCTAAAGAAGTAAATATATTGATCGTAGCATTAACAAAAAAGAAAAAGTAACCCTCACGCACACACACCCCTACCTTTATAACCAGAATTAGAAAAATACAAGAATTCACATTCCTAGAATTAGTGAGAAGATGTCTTTTTCTCTTGGCTTAAGTATCTCTGTCTTTATTTCCTCTGTTTCTCTCAAGTTAAAATTCAGACATGTTCTGTTATTATTTTCACTTGCCGGTCCAGCTGTAGACTGGTCACTTAGCAATTATGGAAGAAAGCCTGGCAAAACCCTGTCCTGTCAATCACTGACATTCATAAACCAATCATAAGACTTTGTGTGGAATAGAAAAACGCTAGAGTTGGTTAAAATCATTGCCTAGCTCAACACCGGTTTGGTCACAGAGCCCAGCTTTCATTTCACAGCCCGCCGGGCGTCTGGACCGCTGCAGGTCAGAGGTTCTGGAGCTTCCTTCAGGCGTTGACAGCAAGATGGCCGCCGCGCTGCCCCTTGACTTGCGGCCACGCTCGAACGACGCCTGCCTTTGTTTCCAGTAAAGCGCCGTTACAGGCTTTTGTCTGGGGCGATACTGACAGACAGCTTAGCGGATTTCCGAAGCTGAGCCTACCTGTTGAGAGGGAGGTTTTCCATGGGAATTACACAGACGCAGAAACAGCCATTCGCTCACTGGGGTGTAAAGGCTATGAATTTATATCGTTTCTTTTGGCTTCCGTTAGGCCTTTGTTTACCCTGCTCTGGGAGCACTGATGCATTCTGGGGCAAGGCTTTGTATCTGTCTCATTATAAATGCCGTTATCATCATTTCCTGAATAGCCACTCGTATTAATGGAAGCTTGTATTGTGTTCCATTTAAGATATCCATTTTAACAAAATTCATTTCAGTGAGGCGGCTTGGGTTAAGTAGCACGCTCACAGCTGCAACTGAGTAGAGCGCCCCCTACAGGCGTGTATATGTATATGCATGGAGAGAAAGTTGGAGGATAATGCTGATATTTCACATCCATACAGAAGTCTAACTAGCTGGCCAGTGTGAGCATGTGTTGGGTTCTGGGGGGTGTACTGACCACTGTATCACCCCCCACAGATGACAGACATCATCGCCACGGTGCGAGAGTCGAACCTGAAGCTGACGCTAGCGTTCGGGATCGGTATGCATCACGCGGGCCTGCACGAGCGGGACAGGAAGACCGTGGAGGAGCTCTTTGTTAACTGCAAGATCCAGGTAGGACAGGCGACAGGTGACCAACACCCACACAGTCTCCACTGTCTGGTGACTACAAGTCACGTGACTTCATCAGCACTATGACCAGTGACAGGTGACATCAGCTGTTTCAGGACTGCTCTATGAAGAAATTATTAACTGACTGATAAATACTGACAGGAAAATTCTGATTAATACTGACACTTCGAGTCTGTGTTTTATTCCCCACTCAGGTGCTGATAGCAACAAGTACGCTAGCCTGGGGGGTCAACTTCCCCGCCCACCTGGTGATCGTGAAGGGGACAGAGTATTACGACGGGAAGACCCGGCGCTACGTGGACTACCCCATCACCGGTATGTCCTTCATTAATCCCCCCATGTTACTGCCCCAGGGGCAGTTAATGAGGCATCAGCACAATGATAATGAGTGACTTGGACTGTAAAGGGTTATTCTGAGCCCTATAACCCACACTTGAGTTATTCGGTCATTAATTGACTATAACAGGTAGTCTGCATAGATCAGCCATAGTGAAGTGTAGGGGCTAAGGAACTGGAACTGTTACACAATGGTGGAGCACTGCTGTCCTTCTGTTGTGATTGGTTCTGTTGTAATTGGTTTGGTTGTGATTGGCTCTTGTGATTAGTTTGGTTTTGATGATCTCTGTTGTGATTGATTTGGTTGTGATTGACTCTGTTTTGAATGGTACGGTTGTGATTGGGTCTGTTGTGATTGGCTCTGTTGCGATTGGCTCTGTTTAGATTGATACGGTTGTGATTGGTTCTGTTGTTGTGCAGGTGGGTGATGCTATCTGTTCTGTGTTTTTTTTCCCGCAGACGTCCTTCAGATGATGGGCCGTGCGGGCAGGCCGCAGTTCGATGACCAGGGCAAAGCTGTCATCCTCGTGCACGACATCAAGAAAGATTTCTACAAGAAGTTTCTGTATGAACCCTTCCCAGTGGAATCCAGGTCAGCGTGAGCCCTGATGTGCAACTCAAGTTCACATCCTATATGTGCGTGTGTGTGTGTGTGTGTGTGTGTGTGTGTGTGTTTCTGTCTCTGTGTCTGTATCTGTGTTTGAGCATGTGCCATTTTACCTCTTCCTGTTGTGCTGCTGTCCTTTAGTCTGTTGGGCGTGCTGTCGGACCACTTGAACGCAGAGATTGCCGCGGGAACCATCGCTTCCAAGCAGGACGCCCTGGACTACATCACCTGGACGTACTTCTTCCGCCGCCTGGTCATGAACCCCAGGTACAGCTCACCCAGGTCACATGATGCTGATGCTGGAATGTGGGGATAGAGGATCCCGGGGGTGAGACCAGGCTGTATGTCAGCGTCCTGTCTCAAGCTGTCAGTCCCACTGTCCCATGTTCCACAGCACCTGGTCCGTGTTTGTCTGGTGTGTTTGTTAGTCAGTAGTGAATTAATATATAAAATAGGGCTGTGTATTTTTAAAATATGGCCTTTGTGTGTGTTTTGTGTGTGTCTGTACGTGTGTGTATTCCTATGTGTGTGTGCTCATTTGTGTGTGTGTGTGCACCCATGTGTATGTGTACTCATTTTTTTATCTGTTTCTGTAGCCTGACCGTAGTACTCTCCAGCTTACACAGTGCTGGCACAGACTGACAGATAGATACAGACAGACACACAGATGGGCTCAGTGCAGACAGACAGACAGACAGACAGGCTCAGTGCAGACAGGTGCTGGCTGTGCAGCCGCTGGAGCTCACCCTGGTTATACCTGCTGACAGTGTGGAGACAGGCAGAGATCAGTGAGGCTCTCCTTCCAAAGCTCACTCAGAATAACAGCCACCGCAGCAGTTAAAATAAGAGCCGTGGTAAGCAGATATTTGTTGTGGTAGACTGCAACGCAACGGAACGAGCCCGTGCTAATTAGAGGCATGTTGTTGCTGTGCTCTTTTACTCGGTGGTTAGAGCGAATCTTACTCCCTGTTTATAGTTTATTTTATTCTGTGGTTGCCGTGTACTTCCCACATCCACCGAGTGTTTTTTTATACATGCTTAACTGCCTTAATCTTTATTTAACACATGCACCACTTGAGACCACAGTTAAACATTTCATTAGATATCTGGGATTTACTTTTTTTGTATAAATACAGACACGCACACGGACAGACGCATACTTATGCAGTGTATTTATGGAATATGTGTGGAAGGTATTTCATTTGCATATGTATTTTAGCTTGATATTGTTGGCTTGTGGACGTTTCCCCTTCTCAGCCGTTGAAGTCTGTAGCTCTTTCAAAGTCTCTGCTGACTTCTCGGTGCTTTCCTAAGCAGTTTTGTCCGTGCGAGGCTGTGTCCGGTCTTGGCTGTGTCCGAGGAACATGGCAGACCTACTGCGCCCACTTCCTTATGATTCATTTGACTGTGCTCAGGCATATTTAGTGAATTAAAAGTATGAAAACCCTTCTGCTGCTCTGTCTCTTTCTGAGCTTTATGATTTTTAATGCTTTTGATTTATTGCCTGACTGGGGAGACCTTACAAAGTCGGATTCATTCATTTCTGAAATGACTTGACCGACTGTTATTGCAGACAGAGAGCATTCAATCATGTGACTTTTGTGTTATTTCTAAGAATTTGATGTTTTTTAATGTATTTATGGTCGCCGTAGCAATGAATTATGAAAGAATATCTCTGTCTCTCTCATAGATAATGTTTGTCTGCATTATATATAATATGTGTGTATATATATTATATGACCAAAAGTATCTGGACACCCCTTAGTCTGTGCCCGTTTTTCATGTTTTGGGCTTGGCCCCTTAGTTCCAAAGGCAAATGTTAAAGCAAAGGTGATTCTGTGCTTCCAACTTGGTGGCAACAGTTTTGGGAAGGCCCTTTCCTGTTTCATATATTTATATAATATATGTATCCAGCTCCATTTTGTATAACGTAGCTTCTTGGTTTGTTCCAAACTTCTTTTGTCTCTTAGTGCAGTCCGCCCTCCCTGGTCTGATTAATCTTATCTTTTCAGATGTTAGGGTGTACAGTGATGTAACCCCATCCCCACCCACAGTGTAGAATTTTTCAGGCGAAACAGACATCTGCTTCGGGTTGCGGAACATTCCAGAAGGCCTGGCATCTCCACGCCTGTCAGCTCACATTTAACACTTCGGCTTTTCCCAGCCCTCTCCATCGCCGAACGCGACCAACGTCCCGCGTCCCGCACCTCGCACGGGGACGGGGACCGCCCCCTCCCCCCCCAGCGTTTCGTCTCCGGGCTCAGCGTATCCGAGGAGCGAGCGGCGCTCTCGTTCGCCTGTCCTTCCTCTTCTTTCTTGCGAGCTCTGCGAGCAGCGCGCCGGAGCGGTCACCTTGACGCTGGCGGCTAATCGCTCTGCGCGCTCGTTCCTTTGAACCGCCGCGGAGACGCTTTACGCGAGGCGGCAGAGCCCCCCAGGGGGTCGTAAGGCGTCACAGCCGAACGCCGGCAACATACGGATGGTAATGCGCTTAATGATAGCGCCCAAACTCTTACACCCCCCCCCAAGTAAAATACATCCATTTACATGAAAAACTGTTGATGTAGCTGGTTTTCTCTTTTTTTGTCTGCGGATTACATTACAGCTGTTCCACCCAAAAGCCATTATGAAGGAACTGTGGCGTGTGGACATGCTGAATTATGGCGGTAATATGAATACTTACCGTAATTTAACATGGAGTGTTTTGTCAGAATTACCCCACTCCCATCATTTTCTAAATAGCCTTTTAATATTTTTTTCCGCTTAATCTTATAAAAACCAAAAATCAGCAAGGTGGTGGTGATGGTGGTGAAAGATAATGATGTGTTGTTACGGGGGGGTGGAGCTGTGAAACATTACCCACTAGGGGCCCCTGGACCCCGGGGCCCCGGCGGTCCCGTTAATGAATGGTTCCTCCAGGACGTTTAGCGGCCTCTCGCCCCAGCAGCGGTGCCCATTAGCCCGGGACGGCCTCTAACGCCCCCCACCCCCCTCCCCTTCCTCCCCCGGGATGTGTAATCACCGTGTTCCAACAGCCCCTGCACGGCCACCCCTCGCCCCTCCCCCCCTCGCAAAGCGGCCTCGTCGCGGGACGATTACCGTCATTAAACAACTCGCCACCTGTTAACTGCCTTGTAAATATTCAGGCCTGCGTGTGAGGGAGGCCGCGCGTGCCCCTCCCCCACCCCACCCCCCGGCCCCCCACCGCCGGCCCACTAAATTAACCGCACTGGCAGGTCCATCTGTGGGGAAGCAGCGGGCCCACAGCTGTAAACAAGTGCATTGTTGGAAGGCATTGAAAAGGAGAGGGATTCTCTATTGATAGAACGTGTGGCGGGGGGGGGAGAGCTGGGGCGACGGGGGAGAGAAGGGGGGCGGAAAGACGGAGTGAGTGAGAGAGAGGGGGAGAGAGATGGAAAGAGAAAGAGAGGGAGAGAGAGAGTGAGAGGATGAATGAGATGAGGGTGGAGGTGAAGCGACGGACCGAAACGGGAGACAGCTGCATTCTGAGAAACGTGGTCTCCCCGCCCCATCGTTTCTAAAAGCGTCATACGATGCGTTTAAATGGACCCATCGTACCCTGCGCCTGGTGAAGCGGAGGTTATGTGATCATGTCTGTCTGTTTGTCTGTCCGTGGAAATAATGGCTTCATAAGAAATTTCTATTGAGAGAAAGGAAAAAAATACTAATTTCAGACCTGTCTCCGCAGCTTTTAGGGGAAACAGATCCCCCAGACATAGAGGAACAATAGGTATTTAGAGTACAGTATGTATCTATGGTGTGTGTAGGTATGTGTGTGGGTTTGTGTTCATTGTCTTATTTTAATGTCCACTTTCTAAGTCTCAGCCCTCCTTGCTGATGCAGCCAGGTTTTTAGCTAAAATGTCAAGGTAGTTTGAAGTCATAATTCCATTGATCTTAACAAGACCCCTAGACCAAAGCATCAATGGTCCACCGATCTATTCGGCAGTATATATGAGGTGCTTTTCCTTCTTTGTCTCCCTCTGTTGATGCAAAACATGTACATAAGCAGAAAGTTATATTTTGGTTTCGTCTGATCATAGCACCTGGTTCCAGTCATAGTTCCAATGACGTTTGGCGAAGTCCAGATGCTTGAATTTGTTTTTGTTAGATTAAGGGCTTTCTTTCTGCAACCCCTCCAAAGACCCCATTTGTGTGGAGGTGGCTTTTATGGTTGATTTTGGTACTTGGTGACCCCAAAATGCGACTCAACAGTGCAGTTCCTGAACTATGATTTTTGGGTTCTTCTTCGTCTCCCTCTCCACCAAGATGACTGTGTGTGAGGACAATGTGCACTTGCACCCTCCTCCTGGCAAGTTTGCCACAGTTCCAGATGTTTGAAGCTTTTAGATTGTTGCCCTAACAGTGCTTAGTGGTATGTTTAACTTTATGTATTTTTGTACCTGTTACCTGATTTGTGTAGGTCAATAACCGTCTGTCACTTTTGAATAGACTGTTCTTTGGCATCCCCTTGGTGATGTGTGTTACCTCATTTTTATGCCCTAATGAAACAGGAGGTGAAGAAAGGCCAAATAACACTTTCATACAACTGAGATGAACGTAAATAAGAAAAATTTTATTTAACTTTGGTTTGTATTATTTGAAAGAATCTAGAATATAGCTCATTCTCTGTGCTGTTTGTTATACAGCATTTTTTCCCCTCATTTTCATTACGGGTGCCAATAATTGTGGACTGTATATAAACAGCCCATGTACGTGAAGGTGTGTGTACTAAATTGGTATGTTTGTACATCTGTGTGTATGTTTGTGTGTATGAAGATGATGCTGTATATGTACATGTGTATGTATGAAGTTGTAGCAGTGTGTTTGTGTGTGTGGATGAAGTTGTAGGTATGTGCTTCAGTATTTAACGGTTTCCCAGCACTCCTGAACAAGGACCAAATCCTCCTTAACCTCTTAGTGCACACCCCCTAGTGGTCGGCACGCCGGCGTGCCTACATTACTAAACTCAAACATTCGGTGCTACTGCAACCAAAGTGTGAGTTAAAAACAGAAACGCGTTGTTTTAGTTTCATTAGTAGACGATACACGACAACTATGCCGAAGACGGAGTTTCGCAGCCCCACCATTGTCGCTCTGGTCGTTCATTTAACACGCACCCCCTCCTTGCAGTCTCATCTAAAAAACACCCCCCACCCTTGACATAATGGACAATATTGTCTATCTTGGCATTCATAAAAATATTCTTTCACCACTAAAAAATCATATTCCGTCATAGCAACAAGATAAACCCGACAACAGCCCTAAGATATGCCTATACAGCAGTGAAAACGCTGCTCACTGAACAACGACATAAACGAGAAAAAGTTTTTAAAAATGATACCATGTCATTCTACAGTCAATATCTGGGACTAAATATTAAATAAATATAAATCCTTACTGTTGGTTTTACGTGTAGAGATGTCCCTTTTGAGACTGCGTGGTCATATATTGTCTTGGACAATCAGTTTGGGAAATATAGGCGCATCTGTGACGCCTGGGTATCTTCCAAAATAGCTGTGCGTAATACCACACCTGTTGTTTACGGCGTCATCGCCCTTTTTAGTACAGTCTGGCTTGATTGACAATTCATTTATTCAGTAGGTGAGAGTATGAGCTTTCTAACGATGTATAACATGTCTAATTCTGCTTTTGGAATAGCGTTTTATAGGTCAGCGTAACAGAAAATATTCTTAGCATCGCATTCACTTGCGCATTCACTCTATGTTAGCATAAAAATATGTTGCAGCTAACGAAAGGTGGTCAACGATATTTCGTAATTTCTTGGAAAATACTATTATTATTGAGGACTTCTGGACATAGCTAAGCCATATGTTTGCTGATAGACCTAGCTAACATCGTTTTCTGGAGCAAAACAGAAGCGAATAGGACAGCGTCATTGATACTGTCTCTGTCTCTATCTACTGAACATAGAGGAGATTTCATCATTGCTATGCTCGTATTACTGCTCAAAATATTTCGGTTATATACGTTATTTTTGAAATTAAGTATCTTTAAATAGGTTAGTGGTGTTATATAATGTGAATATTTCACACTGTAAATGATAGCGTTAGATGGTAGTGTAATAGTTTTTGTGAAGCATGCCACAGTGATGACGTCAGAGTTGGACCATTGCCAAAACGTGGTGGGCGGTCGAAAATTGTTTTCATGTTGTCCTACCCTCATACAAGAAAACATACGAGAGTACAGAGTATAGAAATACACACGAGTTAATTATTACACATTTAGGTACTGTACTGCATTGTGTGACAATATTTTTGCATTATTTTTTAAATCTGATAGCAATGTTTCATCTTAAACCTTCATAAGGGGCTCATTTATATGCCTTATAATGGACAAAAAGCATTTTATTCAATTTTGGAGAGATTTTGGATATGTTTCTGGACACCTAGCTATTTTAGACCACTGTACTGATTGAAAGCTTGTAATTCCCATTTGAAAATTATGCAACAGTGATTTTCTTGAGTCAAAACAATTGATTTGTATTGAAATATGTGAATATGTTGTGATTTACAACAATGCATAATTTAGACATTTTGGATAGATTTGGAGACGCTGGGTACACTGCTTAGTTTTTGCTTCATACATCTATAGTAGTTCTACATATCCACCCTTAGATTTTATGAACTTGTGGTCAAGAAGTTTTTGATCCAGCACAGGTGTAGTTTAACCTCCTGTATATCTCATATCTCTCAGTATTTCACTGCAAACTTAAAAAGTGCAAATTTATTTTTGATTTTTTGTCAAAACAATTGCATTTGTGGCAGTTTATTTCTTTCAAAATTATGAATATAAACTAATCTGCGTTAGTATTGTAAATTGTACAAATGTCTTGCTTCATTTAAGCCATTTTTCAAGTCTCTGTGGTGTTTACATCTGGAGTTATAAAGCTTTAAATAGGGTACCCCCTAAATGGGCAAGGATTGGCAAAATTTGGCTTGTGCCTTAAGAGGTTAAAGACTTCCAGGTGCTTCCATGTTTCCCAGTCACATGTCACAGGGAGACGCAGCCTCACGGAGGCCATCTTGGGGAACACAAGCGAGCGCCATTCTTTTTTACGTTTTTTGTTTTATATATCTCTTGGATTGCATTGTGCTCAAGGTCGATATCATAAAGGCTGTTGAACTGTAAAGTCCCGCCACGTGCCATCATTAGAGCATGATTTTCATTATTTCCACAAACACCCCAAGAGAACATTTTACGGGTGTCTACTGTCAGGATGCCTTTAAACACGCAGAGAGAGGCACAGCTTTCTAAGCATCCTCGACCCCTTTTTTTTCTGAAATGACTGAAGTAAGAGGACCACATTGTTATAACTTAATAAGGGCATAAAGTATCTCCTCACCCCAGTTATGCACACCCCCCCCACCCCCCATGTGGTAGCTCTTATTGCTGTGACTTGCGCATGGAAGCGATTTTTTCACCACAGCTTGTCAGCTCCCTCAGTACCGGCTGGGAGTAATTTTGCGATGACGTTTAGCCGCCCGCTGGAGGTTGAGGTGCGTTTTGGTTGATGAGTCAGGGGTTGGACAGCGCTCCCCGGCCTCCTTATGAAGCCCGTTGAACCCGTCCCGTGTGCACGTCTCTCTGGCCCTGCCGGTACGCGGCTTATGCAGCTGCAACCAGAAGCGTCCACATCAGCCACATTAAACGCTACAAAGTCTGCCTTCAGCTATTCGGAAAGTGTGCGAGGTCACGTGCCGCAGCTTGCGGTTTTGTACTGCACGGTTGAGTAAAGGTGTGACATCGTTAAAACAACTGCGGTCAGATCCCTGCTGTGGCCTGCGCGGTCGGTCATTTCCTCTGGACCGTAATAATCCCCATTCCTGCTCCCATTCTCTTGTGTAGTTACTCAGTTTTTTACGGTCTGCTGCGTCTAAGATAGTATGAAATGTAATGTTTACAGATAGCTGTACCCCCTGCATTAAAAAAGTCAAAATAATCTCAGAGAAGGTGTGATCCTCACTCCAGAAAACCTTTCAAGCTGAAATTCGTGCCCAGAAAGGAAGTTGACATAGTCGTTGGCTTAAAACGCAATTGTGTACGTAAAAACATCTCCAGTGTAATTTTTCAGTTTTGGGTACAAGCCTTCTCTCCTGATTTTCATGTTTATGACCGTTCTCCTCACGTGAACCGGCGCGTCCCGCTAACCTGCCCTCTGCCCTGCCTGTGCTAGCATAACCCAGGCCGTCTAGACGTAGCAGGCACCCAACACCCTCGGCCGTGGAGGTCTTTACCACGCCCCTCCCCCTCGAAAGTCTGCGCTCGACGGCGCTGTCATTAGACGGGGAGTAAAATTAACGGCCCGTGACAGTGGCCGGTTTTACAGGTTATTTGTAAATCAATATCGCGTAAAGCGTGCATATTTCATACCTTCCAAACCTTGCCGCCCTGTGTTTTACTGCTGTGAGTTACGGCCTGCCTGTTAACCGAGGTCTCATTTCGCTTTTCACAAAGGGCCGTAGGAAGGTAGGTTTTTGGGGTGAGGGTGGGGGATGTAAGTTTAACTGAGAAATGTCACAGACATAATTTGCTGCAGGGTTTTACAATGCTAACTGGTCTCCCATTCCTAACTGCAGACAACCATGTCCATTGATTTCTGAGGAGGTCTTGTATCTTTACTCTTAGCTGTCGTGTTCTGTGATTTTAAAAGGTTGCAATTTGCCCCTTTTATCCAGCTATTACAGCTTGGAGGACGTCAGCCATGAATCCATCAACAAGTTCCTCTCTAACCTGGTGGAGAAAAGCCTGAGGGACCTGGAGAGTTCCTACTGCATGGAGATAGGAGAGGTACTGTATATGTATGGATGTGTGTATGTTTATGTGTTTATGGCTGTGAATCAGGGTGTAAACCTGTGTGTGTTAATGCATTTGTTTGTGAACATGTCTGTCAATGAATCCATGTATGTATGTGTACCTGTGCTTGTGTATGTTTCTGTGTATGCATCTGTTTTGGCATGACCTAGGCCTTAGATGCATGAAAGACTAGCTTCATCTGTGTATGTATAGACAAGATCGAGAAATAATCACACACACCAACACAGACACACGCTATCCTGCTTTATTGTTATTATTCTCTGAGCATGTCATTTGCAGGGAAAGTTGCTTTGTAGGGTCCACAATGACTCTTCTGATTGTCGGTGGGGCGGGAGTTGAGTTATTTGTTCGATACAGGGTTCCAGCGATGTTATTATGCTAAAGTGGACGTGAGTGCGACCAGCCGAATCTGACGTAGGCTCATCCCTCCCCCCTCCAGCCCCCGTCACACGCTCTTGCCCGCCGTTAGCCGCCGTTTCAACAGCCCTCCAAGAGCGGTATTATTCATAAGAGCTGCTCTCCCGCGCAAGGAGGTGTGGATTTCGCAAATTCAATCTTGAATGTGTTGTCATTATTGAGGGAGAGATTGATACCTGGCTTCGATTGTTTGCTTTTTCTCTCCACCACACTAGTCTGTAGCAGGCTTGGCCTTGCAGCCTATTAAAAATGTAGCTGTACTGAACTGTAATTAAAATACTGTGGTCTGTGAAGTGAGGCATGGAGTCATGTACCTGTGCCACATGGTGCTCACCTAGACACACATACAAGGTGACACAGTCTAGTGTGAACAAGGACAGTATTTATATTTATTTTAGTAGATACTCTTATCCCGGGCAGCAGTTATAACTAATGTTGCTGCACATTTATTCTTTATACATCTGGACATGGAATCCCTGACTTGACAGTCTTGTTCAGTAGTAGTAACAGTACTGCCCCACTGAGGATCCAGTTTCATTCATCTGTCCATAGATTCAAAGAAAGAAATGATCAAAGTGTCTTTGTTCATTGATATGAAACCATCCTGCCCTGCTAAGGGTTGGAAGTTGGAATGAACTGAAACAGGGTGTAGGACACCCCTTAGTAATGATGTGGCAACAAGGTCAGGTCTTTTACCTGAATCACATACAACCACAGGCTAACCACGACTCCTGGGAAATGACCTGTGCCGAGACTACGCTGGGTTAACCTGTACCTAGACTAAGAGCTGGGTTGACCTGTACGTAGACTATGAACTGGGTTCAGTAGGTGGTGAGGAAGGTTCAGATTATCTGGTAGTTGTCAAGAAAGAATCTTCTTGCTTGACATAAAGGAAAGGAATGGGAGGATTTCAGGTGAGGTGGACTGGCGGAGGGGTGTGGGAATGGAATCCAGGGAGCAGGTAGTTGGACAGTGGGACAGCAGGACTCGAGAGAGGTCAGAATTTGAGAGAAGAGAAAATGCTGGTAAGAGGATAGAATACAGACTAAGCTAATTAGGTTTTCATTCAGGTTCAGAAATAATCAGTGTCTGATGATTATTGAATTGTTAACTTTAGTTAACCTTTCTGTGATAGGGCGGCTACACCTTGTTGGTGTTGGAGGCCAGTTTCCTGCCTGCTCGGTAAAGCACTTTGGGATCATGAGAGGAAACGGTGCTGCAGGAGTGCAATCCGTTCCGTTTAATTTCAGTGGAAAGGCCGCGCCGCGAGATTCTCCTATCTCTCCTGTTATCACAGCAACCAAATAGCCAGCCTCTTGTGAGCAAAGCAATCTGGGGGGATTGTGGGGGATTAGGGGGCCTCATAAATAAGATGGCTCAGGACCATCGAAAGCCTCACAGGTTAAGAGAAGCTATTTGAAATCAACTCAGTATTTTATTGGTAGCCAGTGAAGCAACGGTAAAACTGGCGTAAAGTGGCCATTTATTTCTGTTTGTTTCCATTACTCTGGATCTTACCAGCTAGCGTTTTACACGTCCCACATGGAATTTATAGCAATGTTGGCAGATGGCAATAGTCATAATAAAGATGTAACAAACTTACAGATCAGTCTCATATTTTTGAGAAAGAAAGGTCTGATTTTTTGTGATGTGAGGTGAAAGGACTGCTCGCAGGGGAGGACATTTTTTATCTTTCAAAACGACAGCTATTGGATGATTGCAACCCCGAGATTTTTGATGTTTTAGCACGAAGTTTCAGAGCAATCATCTGGGCAGGGCGCTGGGTTTGACTTGCTGTTTTTAGGGCTCAGGACTGTCATGTCTGTTTTATTTGGGTTCAGGAGCAGGAAATGAGATGTCATCTGAAATTTTGTGTCTTTTAGACATGATTCCAGTCATGAGTCTCTGTAGAACTCCATCAGGTATTGCTGACACTGAGTTGCCCATCATTTGCTATGAAATGAAACCCATCTGGTTAAGACCTCCAAGCCACAGCATGTTTCACAAGATGAGTGAATTCCATAAAAACCAAACTATATGTGCTGCCATACCTAACTAGCTCCAGAGGAGTCTTCATTTAGTTTAGCAAATGTCAGTGTACTATATGAGTGTGAACTGAACTAGGAAAGTGCACTTCCCTGAAAACCAACACTGCTTTCAATTCTGTTGAAAGATATTTGGTGTTCTGTGGTGTTAGTGACCTGGTGTAGAGAGATATCTAACGTGCCTATATCAGCCTAGGTTTCTTTAATGCTTTGCTGTACCAGGTTTCTCCTGCCAGCCTTTGTCTGCTTGCTGACCGGGTGATGTCTCCTCTGTCTCCAGGACAACCACACCATCGAGCCCCTGACGCACGGGCGCATCGCCTCGTACTATTACCTCAAGCACCAGACGGTGCGCATGTTCCACGAGCGGCTGAAGCCCGAGTGCTCCCTCCAGGACCTGCTCCTCATTCTCACGGTCAGTGTCCCCAAAAAGCCTCGCCCGTTTCCGCAGAGCGTGCTCCACTGCGTGGTGCAGCCCGCTTACAGGAGAGGGAGGCCCCCGGCGGTAACATCGACCAATCCGGCTTTGTTTTGCACGACACCATTTGCAAACTTTGAAATTGTTCGCTAATGCCTGAAAGGAGAATGAAACTGAATCCTTAGAAAATGGTAAGATGCACAGAAGAGCTGCGCAGCCATACTTAGTCACACACAAAAGCGTAAGCGCGCGTGCACACACACCTGGCCGTGTGCATACACACTCACAAACCCACACGAGTGTGCACACACACACACACACACACACACACACACACACACACACACACACACACACACACACACGCGCGCGCGCACACACACACACACACACACACACACGGGCACAGTTTCTGTTCTCTCCTGCATTGTCTCCTGGTGGGCAGGCAATTAGGCGGCGGTGCTCCCCCAGCTCCGCTCGCGCGTTGGCGAGGGGGGACAGCGGGTTTTTTGCGAAAGCGCAGATGGAGACCCGCGATGGAGGTTAGGCGGTCCTGATCTCTGAGCGACCGCGGAGGGCGAGGGAGCCGTACGGGCCTTGCAGAGGGCCCTGGTGGAGGGCGGTACATGGCTCCGGAGGACAGGCCTGGCGCGTGCGTTCTGTCTGACGAGCCCTTTGTTCCTCTCTGCCGGTCCGCGCTGGGACCCCTGCCCTTTGTGGGGCGGGTGCGTCGGACGGGAGGTCCGAGTCGAGCATGCTCATCAGCGGGGCGCACACCCCCACCCCCCCACCCCCCGTTTAAAACCGTGTTCAGCCATCGAGTCATCGCGACTGCTGTCCGTCTCTTTTGCAGTCCACCATAGTTTTTACATTTTTTCTGCTTGTGATGACACACACCTCTTGCCTCTCCTCTTTTCTGTGTAATTGTCGCTGTCGCACTCTCTCCGGTGCCCTTTGCTTCCCTGGAACAGCCCACTCATTCCGGGTAATTGCAGGTTTACTGTAAGGGGTCGCCACATTCTTGCCATGTTATTGTACCTTCAGTCGGAGCCGTATAGCACGGATATCGCGGCTAATCGCTTTCCCTGTTAAATCTTACTGGGGTAATTAAGCTTGAACACGGGTGGATGAAACGGTGTCCTCTGTTATTTTAGAATTAAAAGGGAGCATAAACCCTCAATCAGAAATTGAAGCCAATTTGTCATGCGTTTTAGATCACTAACACAAACGTGCAGTAAAGACAAGGGCGTAAAAATAGTCTGTGTTTTATCTTTTAACAGTTGGAACCAAGTCTCATTTGAAAGGAAGTAACTTTTTAAATGAGCTGTATGTTTGAGTTCATGCGTCTGTGTTCACCCAGGGTCTTCTTTTATTTCTGCAAACAAATCTGCCAAAACAGTATAATACTCTTATTCTTATGATATAAATACACTGGGCATAAATACACACAAAACTTTTTACAAAAGAAAAGCCTGCTCTCTGTCTGTCACACACGCACACAAATACTTGCACTCTCAATGACAAGAAGCGTATAATTGGTCTTCATTATGTAGATTTTTTTTGTCTTGCGATGAATGAATTGAATTATACTTTGTGAGCCAGCTTGTGAATAGAACCGTCCGCGATACCTTGTAGACATCAATCTTGCCGTTACCTTTAAATAACTTGCCACAATTGCAATTAATTTTTTGTTTAAAGTTCTGAAACACTTAAGAGACTACCAGCACCGTTTTCCTTGATTTATTTTCCCCATTGAATCGTGGGCACGTTCACGCATGGCGACATTCCTAAAGGCTTTAAACTACCTTCCAGCGTTGCATTTTTGTAGAATTGCTCTCGTATTTGTTCTGCTAAATTAGGATGGCAGTGGCCTGCCGCGGCTGCGTCGCCCGCCTCGCCCGCTTTAAAGAAAGGGCCCCCATTCATTACCCCCCATGAATGGCGCTCTGAGGACCGGGCCGAATCTGCCTCCTGAGGGGAGCTTTAACAGTTATGAATTTAAATTTGGGAATAATTGCTGAGATCGTCTGAGCCCGAAGGCGTCGGTCCGCGGGACCGCTCGGCGCGGCGTCGGGACGCGGCCCTTCGGAAGGCGGCTCGCCGACATAACGGCGGCGTTTAGAAAAAACCCCGCGTTTCCCCGAGACGGCGAGCGTCCGTCGTTTAAAGCGTGTGAATAGCTAACGGCGCGGGGGAGACGATGTTGTTAAATCCCTGTTTGCCAGGTGAGCGAGTGCACTCCCAGCCTCGCGGCCGGCTGATATAATGATAGCTTTCCCTGAATAGGTAATTATCACAGGGAGAAGATTCTCACTGTGTGAGTGTGCATGTCCTTAATCAATTAACAGGTCTGATAACAGAAACATGTAGCCTCTGTGTGGATGACAGCGGAGGGTTTGACACTAATAACTCTGATTATAATGCACCGGGGATGGGGAAAGGCAATGATTCTTATTCATCCTCGGCGGGGGGGTGTGGGGGGGTGGATGCTGCTGTGATCGTGGACTGGGAGGGGAGGGGAGGGGGGGAATTTGAGAGTGCATCCGCACATGTTTTTTTTTTTTTTTTTTTTACATTATTCTCTTCTTTTGGCACCTCCTCAGACGGACCGTGCCCAAGGCAACCACCTATGTCACGTATGAGTAGTCCCGGCCCTGAAGACACCTGTGCTATGTGTTACTCCCGTTTTCCTCTGTTTAATATTTACACTGTGTGTACAGTGTACAGACTCAACACTGCTTTCTGCCCTGCCTCTCTTCACTGACTGCTTCAGTTGCTACACAAGTGAAAGAGCACCCCCACATCACTGGTCAGAATTGTACTGTGTAAACTGTAAATGGCATTGAAAATGTCATTTTGCTTCATAAATGAGTGTTTCAAAACATCAGATGCATCAAAGAAAATATGAAAAGGACGTGAGAAGAGAGGATAAAATATTCAGTGTAACGTTATGTTAATCTGGCTAAAAGAGCATTGTTTAAATGCTGCTCTGTGATTGGGGTATTTAGGAGTTTCATTATCAATTGAAAATCATAAACTCAAGTTATGAATTAGCTACTCTCCTAGGCTGGTTTCATAAAGCAATGCTTGGTAGCGAGGGTCCTCAAACCAGGCCGGGTTGCACACAGACTTCCGCATTGACTTCTGTATTATCAGTGGTTTCACTGACAACAAAAATATTCTGTCACTTTTCTCCTTGATCTGGTTTACATTTACATGGAAGAAAGATGAGATTTTTACCTGACCCTTGTTGGTGGCACGTTCCTCTTTTAGCTGATGGTGACGTTTCGCTAGGCTAGTTATTTGCTTTCCTGTGGTAAATCTACGTAAACAAATCCACTCTTCTTCGTGCGGCCAAGCGACCAATGATAGTGAGATAGGCCTAACCGGCAATCAAAGCGCTGTAATTTCATACTTAGATTTGGCTATTAGTCGAAAGGAGTCCAGGCACCCCACAAATGTATTATTGACCATTTCCAAAAACAGATCACAAAGTGGAGCGCGTACATGAACAAATTTTCTATTGATTTTTAAATCGTACTAAATTATTTTTCAAATTATGACATCACCATATTTTATATTTTTTAGATTTTTAGGCGAGGCGGCCCGCCCCTTCTGATCTATTGAAGGGGAAACCCTGCACTCACACACATTCACAAACACACACATACACCCATGCACTCATCCAGTGCTCACCCCACACATACACCACAAATGCCCAAAAACAAATATGCATGCTCACGCTCAATCTCTATCAAACCTTTGCTAATAAGATATTTATACATCTGCATACATAGAATATGAAAAATGTGTGTTCGTTGGTGTGAACTGACACAGTGTGAGCGTTATCAATTCTTGGGGTTGAGGTAATGGGTGTTGTATGGTAACTCTGACCTCTGTTTAACCCCGCCACCAGTCTTTTGGGAGTGGATGCAGTTGCTGACCCTGGTCATTGGGAAAACCATCAACCAACGATGTGTGGGACCAAAACATTTGAATGAGTAACCTCAGTGCCCCCCCACTTCCCCCGGGGGGGTTACGGTCCTGCACAGAGGGGGTCATCCCTTCAACCCCCCCGTGTTATTAGTTTACCATGTTGCACTGTAGCGTAGGCCCTTGTCCGGAGGTACATGCTTTGTGATACTGGAAAACGCTCATGCGCTAAATTATGTTAACATATGGAAGACAACACAACTGAGTGCCAGAGCTGGCTCCTCACCCTTCTAGTGCAGATTAATGTCACATTGTACCACAGCAGGAGTACAGTACATAAGCCACAAGAGTTTAGCAGTGTGTGTTTCTCAAGGGCGTTTGCATTAACACAATAACAATAATATCCAAACCCCAGTCATAACATGACACTCATTCGACCTGGTGTCTGTGCCTTTGTGTTGGTAAATACAGTGGGGAGGTGAGTTGTTCCTAGGGACATGTTTACTTGTTTATGAGACGTTTACATTTACGCCTCATAAACAGTGGAGCTGAGTTTAAATTGCTTTGGATGGTCAGGTGTCTCTGATTCTTGTTCTCATTCTCTGTCTCTTTATTGCGGTCTCCCCCTCCCCCTTGTTATAACCTCCGCAGTTAACACACAGTGTTTATATACTGCGCTTCACACAGCTGGAGGCTGGCGAGTAGCATTAATGTATGCTGCGTGTGCCAGGGTTTATATTGGATGGGAGAATAACAGCGTCGTGCCTCGGGGTTAAACTGAGCGACAATGTCGTCCTGGCGATGCTTCAGCCGCCACAGGCCCATTTTCTATAAGGTGTCTGTGAAGCCTGAACGCTCACACCACATCAATTGTGTATTAGGGCTGTTCAGTCCTTCTGTTTTGAGTTATATAACAGTTTAATTGTTCGTCAATTTTTGTTTTAGAATAATTAAGCTTTTTGTCACCATTGGGGTATAACAGAGTTGCGTTAATGGTCACATGACTGGGGAAGGGGGGTCTACGCTTATTATCCGTCACTTAAAGGAAAGTTTGTATGCGCCGGCCTCCATTGACAGCTGGGTAAACCCCACACGCACACACACACACACACACACACACACACACACACACACACGGGCGTGCGGGCACATGTCCCACTCGACCGCTCATCCAGGCGCTGAGAAACAAACAACAGGCTGGCGTTCGCGAGGCCACCCCCATCGACCCCTCCTCCCTCTTCACCCCCTTTTGACTCGGCACAAAGGACCCGCAGCTACTCAATTTCCCCTAATTACTGTGGTGTGGCTGTTAATGAAGCACACTGCCATCCCCCTTTCTCTCCCCTCTCCCTCCCTCCCTCCCTTCCCCGCTCCTCCTACCTCCTCCTCTCCTATCGCCCTCCCAGCATGCCTCTGCCCTGTGACTTCACCTCCTTTTGTCATCTCTCTCGCCTCCGTCTAATCAGCCTATCAACTGTCTGTCTCTCCCACCTCCATCTAATCAGCCTGTCAACTGTCTGTCTCTCTCGCCTCCATCTAATCAGCCTATCAACTGCCTGTCTCTCTCACCTCCATCTAATCCGGCTATCAACTGTCTGTCTCTCACACCTCCGTCCAATCAGCCTATCAACTATCTGTCTCTCTCACTTCCTTCTCAAACCTCACCTCTGTCTCTCTCCAGTCTGTCTGTCTCTCACTTGTCTTTCCCCTTCGTTTCTCTCACTGGACTCTGTGCCAACCCGTCTCTCACCTGTCTGTCTTTTTCACACCTGTCCCTCTCCTACTTCCTTCTTTTACCCCATCCCCCCGTTCTCCCCCTCTCTGCTGCCGTCCCTCCCTCCCTGCTTTTCACTCTCTCTGCCTCTTTCCCCGCATGCAGAAACTTCTCTTTTAATCCCTTCTGCAAATACTTGATGAGCGCGTCTCTGAGCCGCGGTACACTGGGGTGGCCGTCCCCGTGGACGGCGCGAACGTCTCCGCCTCCATCTGTCGCCTCTCATTCAGTCCGCTGTTTACATTTAGTCACAGTGTTAACAGCCTTCTTACGCAGCGCCGGAGGCTTGCGTAACGGAAAGTTAACGGAGGCTAACGGAAAGAGCGAAAGAACATTTGCACTCGCTCAAATTCACCGTTCGCTGAAAGTGGCCGAATCACACTTTTTTGTGTTAAAAGTCAGAAGGCAGGTAACTGCCCGGAGAAGAGTGTGTGACCCCTGGCACCGCTGCTGTTAAAGAGTAACCTAAAGAGTGCTTTACTCAGGTCACAGAACAAGCGACTGCAACCTCATTGCTATGGCAACCACATGCCAATCCAAGCACAGCTCTGAATATTTTGGCCTGACCCCTTGTGCTGTGTGTGTGTGTGTGTTAGTAAGCAAAATTGCAAGTATGAATTGAATGAGTGCATCCTACTCTCATACATCCTATCCTGCATGTGTTTGTGTGTGTACATGTGTGTGCGTGCGTGCATGTGTGTGTATGTGTTTTTGTGTGTCTTCCAAAGACAAAGACTGTGTCATTTGAACACAGACAGCGGGGGTGTTAGACACACAGTGACCGACAGCAAGAGGCTCGTTCCCCACTGCGTTCATTTCTGTCCAAATCCCATAATCCTCTGCAGAGGAACGGTCTTCCTGCAGCGTCGTTCTTCCTGAGTAAATGTCACTCAAAGCCACGGTGTTGGGAGTTTTGTTTTATGGATTTCACTTTTAGGTAAGGTTTGTTTTACACACTGCAGATCTGACCACACCAGACGATCAGTTACCCAAATTCCTTTTTTATTATTATTGTCTCATCTGGTATTTTCCTTCTTTCCTTCAAGTACAGTGTGATAAAGTACCAGTGCCAGATGTAAAAACTCAATGACTTTCTGTATTGTGTGGCAAGTCTGTAAAGATGGGCAAAATTTACCTCTCATGTGACAGTGGATGAAGCAATTAAGATTTAATTGTTGCGAGGTCAGGCAGACTGTGAAAAGCAAATGAGGCCAGTGGTCAAGTTAACGCAGAATCTGTGCTCGCTCTTCTGTGTTTTTTACCCAAAATGCAGAAAAAAATACACTGCGTTCTATAAACACAGATAATGCGAGGTCTCTCTTTCCCATGGCGCACAGGGACTGGCGCCGTGGGCTATGCATGGCAAATTGTGGTCGCTCACTCACTCACGGACGACCTTTGAGGGACGTTTTGTGGGACGCATGCGCAAGTGGTGCTTTGTTTAGTAGGACGCATGAACAGGTGGTGCCACCTAAAATGTGTCTGCAGAAGTGAGTTGCGCCGTGGGTCTGGACGGTTCCGTGCTTGTTTTAAGATTACAACTGCCGATGACCCAGACTTGAACCACAAAATAATTGTTTTTGTTTCTTTGAGCCAATCGTCTTTCAGTGTCTGACATAGGTGCTTTTATTGATCATAATATTTACTCAGCCAGTCAGCCACCGGTGGAATTGCGGGATTCAAAGAGAAAGCACTTAATTTGAAGGAAAAGTCAGAAACAAGCTATCTTACTCAACATGAGTAAATTAAAACTGAAATCACTCCTAGGGTTTTTAATATTATTAGTCTGTGTGGCAAATCATTTGTTTTAATCAGAATGCCAGAATTTAGTTTGTATCTTATTTCATCCTGCTATTTCATCCTGTTTCCATTACAGGTGTCGTAAATATTATGAATGGCATACATTTATTGTGGTGTTATTGTGAGTTTGCATTATATTTTGAAATGTCCAGAGTTCCAAAGACATAACGTTCAGTGGGCTAGTGACCACTGGAGACATACAATTAAACAAACAGAGGGGAGGGACTAGTCAGGCAGTAAGTAGTTTCCTGTGCAGCCATCTAAGGGAACTATGCATTGAAGTCCTTGTCAACAGATTATGCCTCCTTCAAGATCTTTGGGCGTATGATGGCCGATGTGATTTTATTTAAGTGTCACAGCTTCATGTGTTCTCCTAATTCCACTGTAAACTGTAGTATTGTATAGCCAAGCCCATTCATACATTAAAAGGAGTTCCGTTAGCTTTCAGAGTGAAGACTTTGCTAACTAGGAGCGTGTCTTATATGCAGAGGAACCCGGTTGAGCCAGTGGAAAAACCCGGAGCTGGATCGCTTTAAGAGTCGGGAGTATCCCGTTCACCGCTGAGACCCTTTAGATGACTCATCATGTGTTAGTGCCATGAAATTGGGCATTCTGCCAGTTCCACCCCAGCGTAGCGTGATTTAAACCTCATTTGTCATACCGTTCTAGTGTAATCCCGAGTACCCACATACGGCATCGTAAGGGAGCGCACCTCCCTGACAGATGTGGACCCTGACTGGAGTCTCTGTGAGGCGGGTGAAACCGAGAGCGCTTCTTCGCTGTGTGCGGTGAAACATAAATCAAAAACTGAACGGTACAAAATAAGGCCGCTAAAGGTGGCGTGTTCGTTGAGTTCCTTTAATACTGATAATGAAGCTACTGGCTGGTTGAGCCAACCTTTCTTTCCTCAGTGACCCATCTTCGAGCGTACGAGCGCTCGCTATCGAAGGCGCACAGAAGAACAGCGCTTACGTTTGGCTCCGAGTTGCAGCTGTTTCTGTAATGTGCTGCTATTGACCGTATTCCCAGCATACCTGGGCTGTGCGGAGCCACCGACTTGGAGAAGGAGTGGAAACTTCATCCCCGCCTCAGACGCCCTCCACTCTTCCTTTCCTTACCCCCACAGAAACACCTGTGGGGGATCTCTAAAGGGAACAGGCTCTCACATGGGGGATTGTGGTTTCTCCTCTGTCTTTTCTTTGATCTCTCTCGCTCTCTCTCCCTCCCTCCCTCCCTCTCTCTCTGGACAGGACGCGGAGGAGTATGCCGAGCTGCCGGTCAGACACAACGAGGACCAGCTGAACAGCGAGCTGGCTCGCCGGCTCCCCCTGGAGGTGAACCCCCATTCCTACGACAGCGCTCACACCAAGACCCACCTGCTGCTGCAGGCCCACTTCAGCCGTGCCGCCCTGCCCTGCAGCGACTACAGCACCGACACCAAGACCGTGCTGGACAACGCCATCCGCATCTGCCAGGCCAGTCTGTGTGTGTGTGTGTGTGTGTGTGTGTGTGTGTGTGCGTGCTTGGGTGCGTGCGTGTGTAAGTGAGTGTGACTGTGTGTGTGTGTGTGTGTGCGCGTGCGTGCGTGCGTGTATGTGTAAGTGAGTGTGACTGTGTGTGTGTGTGTGTGTGTGTGTGTGTGTGTGTGTAAACCTCAGTTGGGGAAGCTCCTATGTCAGGTGTGGTGGAGGAGAAGGAGAGGTTGGGAGCAGACGAGTTGTGGAGTTGCGGACCCCACTCTGCCTGTACTGCTCTTACACCTCACACCCTTCCCGCCTCGAACCCGTCTCCCCCACAAGGCAGTGTGTTGTGCTCCCCGAATGAGCCCCCCCGCCCCCCCCCCCCCCCCCCCCCCCCCCCACTCACCAGCACTGCCCCCCAGTTCCACGGCCTGCTGTCAGGGTCCTTCATTGTGATCCAAGCCAAATGCTTTACTTTCATCCATCATAAGACCTGCCCAGGCCTGGCCCAGAGTACATTTCCATGTGCAAGAGAAGGGGGTTGGGGTGGGGCTCTGAAATGTCTGCTTGGGGAAATTCCCCCACTCTCCCCCCACCAAAACCCCTCATAGAAAGGCTGCTTGAAGTGATTACGGGGGTGGCCAAGCAGTCTGTGGAAGTATCTGCACATCAAGACTGAAGACTTCTGAAGACGGCTTACTTGGAACCAGGAGGTTACTCCAGGCGTGCTTTGTGTGTGTGTGTGTGTGTGTGTGTGTGTGTGTGTGTGTGTGTGTGTGGGTGTGTGTGTGTGTGCACGTGCGTGTGTTTGTGCGCTCATTATAGCATTACCTCACCGTTCTTTACAACGTCTTTGATGACAACAGGCTTTTTGTCCCTGTCTTTTCGGGTAAAATAAGTTCCTGAATACTGCTTTGTTAACATCCATCAGGTTTACATCATCACAGGAGCCATTATTTTAAATGAACGAGCGACTCTGAATCTACCAGCAACCCGCCCTCAAATCCGCAGCTCTACTAAACTTGTGTAACTGCACGTGTGGACGGCGTCCGCGGCACCCCCGCGTTTCTGTACTCTCCGCTGCCGTTTGTCAGAGCGGCCGCTGTCGCTGCGTGATGCTGCGGCCCCGGGAGCTGTTAAAGGGAGCGAGCTGTTCCTCGGAAACCCAAGGGGGCGTACAAAACGCCGTAGCACTCGTGTGTAACACGCTGGCTCGCTCCGCCACTTCCAGCGCTGTGCGTCACTGCTGTCGTCAGGCTGAACGAGGTGGCCAGTGTATGCAAACGCTGGGGCCTGTGCCATCACTGCAATAAAGCTTCCCTCTTTTTGGAGCTCAAAGCACAACTGACCAATAGGACGCTGTCTCCTGGGGGTGAGAAGTATGTGCTTTGACCTCAGCCTGTCTTCTGATTACGTGCTCATCTGCTGCATTTTTTTCCCTTCCGAAATTTTGATTAGAGTTTTTCCAGACCTGGCCAGTAAAGCACTGGAGGAATCCAAACGGAAGGGCTGTAGCTCCAGGACTGTGCTTCCTCTTCTTTTCTCTTTTTTGTTTTTTTTAACCAAACAAAGATGAGCGCGTCGCTTCCCCTGTTCTCACGTTTTGCCTCTTTACATCATTGCCGTTATTCACACAGACACTACTGCAATACTTCTGACATCAGCAGCCTGCTCTGCCTGGCCCCGCCTCCTACAGATCACTGGTACGACACTCGGCAGTGACAGCCTTGCACCAATGGCTGTTTTTTTAAGCTGTCTCCCACACGTTTTTGCTTTAAAAGGAACACCGTTAATTTCAGAGTCTGCCGGACAGCGTGTGATTTTATATTCTCAGCAGTGGAAATGCGTAAAAGAGGGTTTCTGCTGTGTGTGTGTGTAACGTCATAAGCTCGGGGGCCTTTCGCTGTGTGTGAGGTCCCTCAGTGTAAATTCACTTTATGGGCACCCTTTATAAATAGTCATAATGATTTATATGTGGCCTGTCATAACGCAAAGTGCATGACGTGTGTACTGTACGTGTGAGTGTACCTGTGTAAGTACTGTATGTGTATGTGAATGGGTGTCGGGCCTTTGTAAAAGAGCAGGCACAAGGCAGTTGTCTTTAATTACTGACCAGTAATCCAGACCTCACCTGCTCACATGACAGCAGATATTGAGGGGAGGAGGAGTCCTGGTGCTGTGGATTGTTATTGCCTGTAGCACAAACTGGTGAATCTGTTAGCGATTGGCCATGCCTGAGGGCTGTCTGGCCGTTCTCCATTGCTGCGCATGTTGTAGTAGTTCTCCATGCCTGAAGATCTGTCAGCGATTGTCCATGCCTTAGGGTGTGCCATTGATTATCTATGCTGGTCGTATCTGTTAGTGATTGTCCATGCCTGTCCATGTGGCTACTTTAGTGAGCTCCTGCAGCGCCAGGCTATGGAAATACTGTCACTCTACTCTCCTGTGTCCACTGATCTCACCATACACACGCATACTATTCTCCCATAGACACACGCAACATATGCTCAACAGACACACACCCTACACTCTCACAGACACACACCCTACACTGTCACAGACACACACCCTACATTCTCACAGACACACACCCTACACTCTCACAGACACACACCCTGCCCTCTCACAGACACGCACCCTACATTCTCACAGACACACATCCTACACTCTTACAGACACACATCCTACACTCTCACAGACACACACACAGCACAGCCATCTTGTCTGACTTCAGTGTGTTTTTCCCATAATCTCCCACGATCCTCCCGCACGGTGGACAGTTCAGGAGCGCCACGCGTCTGTCGTGTCCCTCCGTCCCCTCCTCCCAACCCCGCCGCGAGGCGGGAGTGCCAGAGGACATGAGTAATGTCTAACCCATTTGTGTGATCAATTTGCTCAAGCAGCTACTGTGAAATGTTAATCACAACTTTAATTTGTACTGCATTAGCATTTTGATTAACTTGTGGGCTTGCTGGCGCACTTGAGGTGCTTTTTAGTCATAGTTACAGCCAGGAAATGACTTTTTGATTAATTAAGTTTGTTAGAGCGCAGCTGAGCTCCGCGAGGGCTAACCTTTTGAGGATGAGGGTTCTAGAAGGTTCAGGAGAGGGAGGGAGAGAAACAGAGGGGGTGAAGAAAGAGGGCCACAAGAGGGATGGAGGGAGGGAGGAAGGAAAGAAGGAGAGAGGGGTAAAGGAGGGAAAGGGACAGGAAGATAAAGAGAAAAGAGGGAGGGAGAGAGACGGAGGGGACACGGAGAGAGAGACGGAGGGGGGGAGAGAGGGGGAAACGAGGGGAGGTTGAAGGGGGAATGAGAGAGCCAGAAAAACGGGGACAAGGAGAGGAGGGGCAGGAGGCAGAGGGGGAGAGAGAGAGAGAGAGAGAGAGAGAGAGGGGTGGCAGCTGTTGCTTAGGAGACAGGGCAGATGAGGCGAAGCCACATGTCAGCGGCATGTCTTCACATTGCACTGAATGTGTAATCCCCTCCTGTGCTCCACCTCTCCTGTGTTTTACACAAACACTGTGGATTAAAGCGTAGTTTCGCCTGTGTTTTAATACTGTACAACATCCTAGCACGCTCACTGTTGTGCATAATAATTGGCTGTTATTTTGGATAGCCAGAAGAGGAGATCTCTGTGAAAGAGGAGGTGGGTGGTTGTTGGAGCACGTTTGGCAGGTGTCGTGGCTAAGGTGATGTTGGCAACGACATCATCAGCTAAAGCCAACTGTGGCTGAAGGTGCTTACTCCTCGATCGTGATGTGCATTGATTGCAAGGCATCTTTTTTAAAACTCTTCAGCTCAGAGTTGTGATGATGAATGTGTTGGACCTAAAAGTGTGAGTGTGTGTGTGTGTGTGTGTGTGTTTTAATGTTGACTTGCAACAGCACAATATCACCACACACCCTGATTTCTCGCAACACATGGTAACGACACAAGCAGCCACCAGTTTGGTTGCGAAATTCACGAGCTGGCAAAGGATTATGGGCCAGTTTGGTTTATCTGCGCAGCTGTGAGTTTCAGCCACCGCGACCCTGGGGCCTTAGCTAGCAGTCTGCCTGTTCAACCCCTCAGGGCCGCGTGTCCCTGGCCGTTCCCTCTGTCTGACAGTCTGCGTGTAGTTCCCCCCTCGCACGGTGGACTCGGGCTGCTCGTGAACTCTCTCTCTTTGCCTTTCCCGAGCCTTCGTGTTTCCCGGTCGTCTGAGGGTTCGAGGCGATGGCTGCAGCTCGCTCCCTCTCCTGACGTTAGCGGAGCACGGTGCCGAGGACAGGGGCTGAACTAGCGGACATTTTGGGCTCTGCGTGATCACGCTGCTGCAGAAATCTGCCATCGGGAGCATCTTTTATGAGCCGGCCATTTTCTCACTAATTGGGCGGGGGGGGGGGGGGGGGGTCCGGGTGACCCTTGCTCTTCCTGGACGGCCCTTGCAACTGCACCGATTTCCTCCTCGTTCCAGGGTGATGTTGTTCCCATGGTAACCAGGCTCCGAGGCTGGCCATGTGTGTGTCCGCGTATGCGAGGGAGAGAACACGCTTTTGTGCGCCTAATTTATCATTTGTATTTGTGCGTGTGTGTAACAACGTCTGGGATTCTGAATGCGTGTGCCTTTTTGTCTGTGTGTGTGTGTTCTTGTGAGTGCGTGTTTGTGTTCACATGCTATTGTGTGTCTGTGCGTGTCCATTGCCATGTTTACGGTTGTGTCTGAGCCTGTGTATGTGCCTGTTTGTTTGCACGTCAGCATGCATGTCCATGTGTGTTTGCACTTAGATGCACATGCGTGTACGTGTGTGATTCAGCACGTGTGCGTATGTTTTTGCATGTACGGGCGTGTGTGTGTGTGTGTGTTGTTGCATGTACGTGCGTGTGTTATGTATACATGTATGTGTGTGTGTGTTGTTGTGTATACATGCATTTGTGTGTGCGTGTTGTTGCGTATACATGCGTGTGTGTGTATGTTGTTGCATATACGTGCGTGTGTTATGTATACATGTATGTGTGTGTGTGTGTTGTTGTGTATACATGCATTTGTGTGTGCGTGTTGTTGCATATACATGCGTGTGTGTGTGTGTGTGTGTGTGTGTTATTGCATATACATGCGTGTGTGTGTGTGTGTGTGTGTGTGTGTGTGTGTGTGTGTGTATGTTGTTGCATATACATGCGTGTGTGTGTGTGTGTGTGTGTGTGTGTGTGTTATTGCATATACATGCATGTGTGTGTGTGTGTGTGTGTGTGTGTGTGTGTATGTATGTTGTTGCATATACATGCGTGTGTGTGTGTGTGTGTGTGGGTGTGTGTGTGTGTGTGTGTGTGTGTGTGTGTATGTGTGTGTGTGTGTGTGTGTACACTGTGTGACTGTCTCTCTCTGTCCCTGCAGGCCATGCTGGATGTAGCAGCCAGTGAGGGCTGGCTGGTCACTGCGCTCAGTGTGTGTGTGTGTGTGTGTGTGTGTACGCTGTGTGACTGTCTCTCTCTGTCTCTGCAGGCCATGCTGGATGTAGCAGCCAGTGAGGGCTGGCTGGTCACTGCGCTCAGTGTGTGTAACCTGGTGCAGATGATCATTCAGGCCAGGTGGCTCCACGACTCCTCTCTGCTCACCCTGCCCCACATTGAGCAGCAGGACCTCTACCTGTTCAGGTAGTCTTTCTCTCACACGCAGACATACACACATACACACACATACACACACACACACACACACACACATACAGACACACACACACACACACACACGCACACACACATACACACACACACACATACACATACAGACACACACACACACACACACACACATACAGACACACACACACACACACATACAGACACACACACATACACACACACATATACACACACACGCACATACAAGCACATACAGACACACATACACACGCACAACACTCAAACATGCATACTAAATTTAAATAAGAACATACAATAAGTATATGTAAATATTTGATACAGTGTGTTAACCTGGACACTTTAGTCACTAATGGAATGAAACCATTGTCTGTACATCCCTTGGAGGTCTGCATTATTCAGCCATGATCCGGGTGTGAGTGGAGTTCAGTCTGCATCAGGCTCTGGGCATAATGCAGAAGAGACCTCAGCCAGAGGGGAGTTGCGCACACAGGAGCGCGTGTGTGTGGAGGATCGCTCCGTTTCCCTCCAGCGAGCAGGGCCATAGTCCGACAGGTGCCATTCCAGGCACAGAAGCCTTTATTCCGCGCGTCCCTCTCAGAATTCCACACCTGTCCCCTGCCGTCCTCTCCCCTCCCCACCACGCGTCTCGCCCCTGGCCTGGGAGCTCCCGTCCCACCTCATGTCCAGTGGCCAATGGCCACGGAACCGGCCCAGCGCATCCGGAACAAGCCGCCAACCTCTCCCGACGGACTAGCGCACTCTGAGGAGTCGAAGCGCTTCCTCCATTTGCATTCCAGAGGCGTTTTCCTCACCAGCGTCGCCACCCGTGCCGCCCGCGTGTTCACGCTGCGCGGTTATTACCCCCCCCCCCCCACCGGCACCCTCCCCTGCTCCATTCTGACATGGCCGCAGAAGAGAAATCAGGTGCTAATCCTTCCCCGGGCGCCTTTGAAACTCCGCAAACACGATTAGCATCACTTAGCGGACGCGGCTTCGGGGGGCGGCCTTCGAGCGGCCCGCCCGGTCGCTGGGAAAGGCGGGAGCCCGCTTCCTAAGCGCCGGATCTTTTCATGCGCGTAATGCGGATTTCAGGCCCGGCTTCCTGGAGGGACGCCTAATTTGTAAGACACAATAAAAATGGAAAGAGGGGATGAGCGAGGCGGGCAGCCCCCGCGGCGGCGGCCCGTGCCCGGCCCGCCGGCGGCATTAGCGGGATTTCCACCGCGCCGCGCCGACGGGGGCGGTTCTGCCGCGTGACCGCATCCCTCATCTTCGTCTCATTCCTCTTCTTCTTCTTCGCGACAGGAAGTGGAGCCCCGGGAAGGCGATGGGCGGGGCCGGAGGATTCCAGGGCCCAATCGAGGGGCTGCCCGAGCTGATGGCGGCCTGCGACGGGCGGGAGAGCGCCTTCGCCGCCATCGTGGGGGGCGGGCTGCAGCAAAGCCAGGTTTCCCAGGTAACGCTCCCCCACATCCCAGCCAGCAGGAAATGGGGGGGCAGGTTTCTTTCCTTCGGAGGGAGAATAATGCAGATATACCCGCGACCACTTCACCATCACACAGGATGGCACGCGCACACAGCATATACACAAAACTCCTGTCCTGTGCTTTATGCTTTAACGAAAATAAGACTAGGGATTTTTTGAAGTTTTATTTTTAAAATGTTAGGTATTTCAGCTTGAATTTAAAAAGGCTGCTGGAATTTTCTGGAAGGAGCAGTGATTATGATTATTAGCACACAGAGCAGGTCCAAACGTTTCTTCTTGAAGTTCAGGGAAGCATCTCCGTGTCTATTCTGGCTCAGAACGCGTGCTGTGATAAGATTTGATCTGCTTTTCGCGAAGACACCGTCGATGCCCGTTGAACCGCCGTGGTCGATCTTTGTCTCCGCGGTCGTCAGCGGTTACGGGTCACAGATCGCCTCAGGAAGCGAAGGGACGTCTTTCACAGGGACGTTAAGAAAAGCAAGACGGCGCGTTAAAGGAACGAGTTTAGGTCAGAGTGCTTGAGAAATCCCGGGGGAGCTCACACATCCCTCCACCTCTCAGGCTTCCCACTCACTCACTCGGCAGCCATTTTGAGCCCACGGCAGGGTCTGGGCTTCATTTGTGCGGTCAGGTCGTCCAGGTAACGTCCATTACATAGCCATGTAGAGCAAGGGTGGTCCAAACCCAGGACTCCATATTGGCTCCAGCGATAACAACTTGAATGAGAGCCACATTCTGCACCTTAAGACAAGCTCTGTTTTAGTGCGCCTATATGGTTTTACAAGCAACCTGTTTGCTTACATCACACGCAAACTTCCAATAGCTGAATATGTATTACACTGAGGGAAAGCATGTATATGTTCATGTACTGTGTATGTCTACCCTACGCTGGCCATTTTTTGTGACTGGTACATATTGCCATACCATTTAGTTTGTCAATAGTGATTGTAATCTGATTGATTACAATATGTTGTAACCAATATTATTGATTTTTTGTAAAACAGTTCACAACTGACACACTATCCTTTGTTTTATCGATGAGGTATAGGTTAGGGTTTTTCATGCAACTGCCTGATCAATAGAATTGGGCCCCTGTGTGTCCCTCAGGCCATGACAAACTGTAGCTGAGCAGCTAGTATTGCCACTGCATTATTGGCGCTCACTCAGTTGCAGGAAGACTGTTTGAGGAAGACTCGCTCAGAGTAAAGGCACTGTTGACTAACTTAGAGTAAAGCCTTTATAACACTTAAGCAATCAAGTAAAGATTGCTCTAATAACTCTTTGAATAAAGACTATTAATATCATTCTCTTAAGGTAGATTGCATTGCTAGGCAGCTTATTGCAGGGGAATGTTGATTACTTCTACATTTCTTAATATTCTTACTCATGGTTGTAGTTGTTCTGTTACTAGTGGCAGTGGTAGTGCAATAGCTGCTTATTTTGGGGCTAAAATAGAAACAGTGAGAGACATCAACAATCGCTCTGAAATCGAATCTCTTTAAAATCTAATCTTTTTTTGCTTCTGTGTATTTTTGGTTCTGGTATTTGATTTTGTTTTATTGCTTGGGTATATATTTTTTTGTTTTTTGATGTTTCTGTTAAAGTACTGTGACAGAAGGGTAATACACACACACACACACACACACACACACACACACAAAGCAACCCATTTTCTCTCTTTGTTTGAGTTGACGTGAGTTGCTGTGTCCCACCCCCCACCCCCCCCCCCCCCCCCCCAACCCAATGGCCTCCATTTCAGCCGCAATCTGTCGCTGCGCTGAGGCAAGAGGCTCTCAGGTAACTCCAGGATCCCCAATTACCGTTCGAATCAGAGGGTTTACTGCGCCAATCTAAGTGCTAATTGCGGCGGTAATGAGCTCTGCCGGGCGCCGCGGCGATCACCCGCATCAGTATTCAGGCCGCGCCCCCTCCCCGCCCACTCCCCGCCGGAGCCGGGGCCCTGCTAATTAAATAAGCGCATGCACCGGGACGTCCTCGTCTGATTCGCTCTGGGCCCGCTAATCCTCGCATAAATATGTTTGGCTGCGCGGTGCTGAGGGTTTTTAATACTGACACACGGCCCCGCGGCCGCCAAGACCGCCGGACTGCCCCTTCCCCTCCTCTCCTCCTCCGCTTTCACTCCTTTCTCTCTCTCTCTCTTCTTCTTTCTCCTCTGCTTTGGTTTTTTGAGCACTGCTCTTTTTTTTGCTTTATTCAGTGAGAACACAGCAGTTTCAGGGCTGTTATGCAGCCATGCTAAAAGCAACGCATGGAGAGAGGGAGAGAGGGAGGGATGGAGAAAGTGTGGATATGCTGCTGGATTCCTACAAGCAGCAGTATGGAAGCACTGTGAGCTCTGTAAGCTGTATACACATGGATACACCAAGCTTACCCATATACACACACTGAGGAAGACACACACATACACGCACTCCCTGAGACACACGCACACACACTGAGACACTCACACACTCTCTCTCTCTCTCTCTCTCTTCCTGTCTCCCTCTCTCCATCTCTCCTCCTTGCTCAGTCTGTCCCTTCCCTATCTGCCCCAGTGTGAGGGCCCTGGGCCTTGCAGCAGGTGAGGTTGAGCAGTTGGAAGCGGCTGCAGTCACATCTCCCCCGCGGGGTGGAGCGGGGGGGGGGGCAGGGGGTGGCAGGGGTTACAGGATGGCACAGCGGGGTGGCAGCGCTGCGGCTGCAGGCTGGAAAGAGGCTCCTGCTCCCCCCCCCCCCCCCGCCACCCCCCACTCACCAGAGGAGAGAGTGACTGGCTGCAGGGGGGTGGGTAAGGTGCGCATGGCTTTCTACAGCTCTGTACTTAGGAGGGGGAGCATTGTGATAGGGGACAATTGTTTTTATATCCCCCCCCCCCCCCCCGACAGGCACATCTGTGATTGGAAAAATGCTACACTCCTACTGTGTCCAAAATAGGTGGAGCTAAAAGGCTTCCTGCAGCTTTTCTGCTAAACTTTCTTATCTGATGACCCCCAAAAACGACCAACTATTCCCATAATGCATGCTGTGCTGTTGTACATCAGATCAAAGAACAAATGCCTACTCATTATCTGAGTCTGTGGTAAAGGTAGATTGGTGAAATAATGCTCTACCATAGCTGGGTTAAACATTGAGTACGGTTGTCACGATGCAAAGGTTTGTGTGTGAAGGATCAATGCAGGCCGCATGCTCATGAGCCGTCAGGGCGGGGCTTTGCCATTGACTGCCCCGAACCTGACACGCGATGCTTCAGTGGGTGTGGCCTCACCTGTCCCCGCCCCTCCCAGGCCTGGGCGTTCCTCAGCCACCTGCCGGTGCTGGAGGTGGAGATGAGGGTGAAGGGCTGGTGGGAGGAGAGCCAGGAGCAGGGCGAGCGGCTGCTGCCCTCCGCCGTGGCCAACATCCGCAACCAGAAGAGCTGGCTGGACATCCACGCCGACCAGGAGTACGTCCTGCAGGTCCGCCTGTGCCGCCTCAACACGGGCGGCCAGAAGGTAGGAGCGTAAACCCCACTGCGTGTGTGTACCCCTGCCCCTCCACGCACTGTACCGCTTCTCATTTAACTGCAGAACAATGAGACCATATATAGTTTTGTGGTTTATATAAGGAATAAACATTCTATTTTAACATTACAAATGGCTACTTTTAGATGTTTCATTTAATTTAATTTGATATAGCAGCACTAACTATTCATTAGCCTATGTTTGGATGAATCTAATATCTGCTGCAATGCGTGTGTGTATTATTCACAACACTGTTAATTGGCTTTGTCTGGGATTCCAAATTAAATCAAATTTCATTCTTTCATCTGTTAACCACTAAGACTTGGCGTCCCTAGTATATACTGTAAGACAGAGAGCTGGTAGGAAAAGGTACAAGACAGGAACTGTAAACAATCAGTATTCTTTATTCTGCTGAAGAGGAGTCCATTCACGCAACAAGATGTCTGCTCAAAATCCCACAGAGGGGCGGACCCTCTGAGCATTCCTGTCAATCATGTCACATCACTCGTGCTTACCTCCAGCATTAGCAAATCATCATTAGTTACATTTCACTGGTATATAAAAGAAGTAAGAACTGTCAAAAACAGTAAGAACTCTTGACACTGTGCGTGATGAATCATGTAATAAAGTGAAAACTCTCGAAGATACAATTAAAGAACTGCAAATGGGAGCGGTCCCTGATAAACCTGAGTGCCCGCACACAGACGTGCTCTGAGTGTGCAGAAACATTCTGGGATGTGTTTGGGAGCAGTTGTTGGTTGCGAAATGTAAAGAAAGATTCAGTGCCAGCCAAACAACAATTAGTGACAGGTTTTAGAGCTGAGATGAAAGCTGGAATAACCGCAGCGTTGCGTATCATCAGAGGTCACATGGTCAGATACTGTACTTGGGGAACTTTGTGTGCAGGGACCAGTGAAAGGAGGGAAAGCTCTGGAACAGAGTAGGACAGGTGATTGTGATTATTGCGGGAAACCTGGGCACTGGAGTGAAGAGTACAGGAAGCTCAGTCATTAATAAATATTAATATTGTCCATGGTTCATAATGATCAATTAAAAGATGGGAGGGGGCCTAGGCTCTGTCTCTAAAGCAATGTGTTTATTTGGGAGACCACTGGACATACGGTGACGGTGATTCAAATGATGATTCGCTAAGCCGAAGGTAATCAGCAAAGTGATGCGATGTGAATGTAATAAGTGCTCAGAGGGAATGCCATGACTGAACATACATGCTGCTGTGTGAACTAACTCTGTTTCTGCAGAATAAAGAATACCGCCTTGTAGTGTTTTTCCTGCGGACTCCCACATTTGCATGCTTGTAAACAGCTCTGCGTACCTGGACGCATGTATAGATGTGTGTACACACGGGCGCATTATTTCCTGTCGTTTAATTGGCTAAATACGCATCCGTGTGAGAACCTCAGTGCATATGCACAGTGGTGGATCCCATACAACACCTCACTGCCCCTGCTCTGACACACCACCCTGCTCCGACACACCACCCTGCTCCGACACACCACCCTGCTCTGACACACCACCCTGCTCTGACACACCACCCTGCTCTGACACACCACCCTGCTCCGACACACCACCCTGCTCCGACACACCACCCTGCTCCGACACACCACCCTGCTCCGACACACCACCCTGCTCTGACACACCACCCTGCTCTGACACACCACCCTGCTCCATCTGTGCGGTCTTCTTCCCTCACGCTGTTTGTGCCTGTGCATCTCTAACCCCCCTCTCTTTTCCTCTCTGTCCATCTGCCCCCCCCCACTATTCCCCTCTTTCTTGCTCCATGTTTTCCTCACTCAACAAATCAGCTGAGTCTCTCTGGCTACATTGTTTTTAATGTCCTAATATTCCATCGTAAACTTACTGTACTGTTGCTTTAAGTGTCCATTCTTACCTCCATACTGCAAAACTGTATTTTTATTATCTGCCATGTAATTCATTATCCATTATTTCCTTTTGTTTACACTTTTCTCACAGTATTTAGTGACTTCTCATTTCAGGGTTATTATGACCTGCTAATTTTTATGATCATTTAATCACTCCACTTAAAAACAACATCTGCAAACCGGTTGCTAACGGTTGCCGTGCGCAGTAAAATGTGATTGGTCGATTGACTCACTGACTGACGGAGAGAATCCTCCCCCTGTGAGCGCAGAGGAGACAGGACAGCAGGGCGATGGCTCCACGCTTCCCCAAGCTGAAGGACGAGGGCTGGTTCCTGGTGCTGGGAGAGGTGGAGAAGAGGGAGCTGCTGGCCGTCAAGAGGGTGGGGTACGTGCGGAACCACAGCACCACCTCCGTCGCCTTCTTCACCCCGGAGAAGACGGGCAGGTGAGGCCTTAGGGGGCAGGGATAGGGGTTGGGGTGGGTGTGGTTTTAAGTGTGAGGATAGACCAGGCCTGAACGAGCCTGTGATTTGCAGAGGAATGAGTGAGTGTGTGTGAATGGGGTAGCAGGAAGTTCACCGTCAGGCTGAAACTGAAAGTGATGACCCGTCTGTGATATCTGTGTTTTAGTATCACCTGTTCAATAACTTTAACAATAACCCTTGTATTAATTGATATCTGCTACAGGGTTTATGTATAGTCCTCTGTAATATATCTTATGAACTGGATTTCTGTCTTCCTAGATATACTGATTTACGTACTCTTGTCTACATTTTGTTTTTGGAACATGTTGTGTTTTTAATGTTCTTTGTGTCCTCCTGGCCTGCTGGTGAAATACAGCTTTGTCGGACGGCCAGGGCACGATGCATCGCATGCAAGTGCTGAATGTTTCCTAACCGCCCGCTGTCCCCGATACGCTAATAACTGTCAATGGAACCTCCCATCCAGGTGCATCTACACCCTGTACCTGATGAGCGACAGCTACCTGGGCCTGGACCAGCAGTACGACATCCACCTGAACGTGACGCCGCCCAGCGTCTCCGCCCAGGTGAACAGCGAGGTGTCGGAGAGCATGGACAGCCTGGCCGTGGGCGGGAGCGATTAGCAGGCGGCGGAGCGCAGGCGGGGCCAACCAGGACGCGATCACGGGGATGATGTCACACTGGTGATGTCATAATGGGAGGGCAGGGCCTGCGTTGCAGTGACTTTGCCTTAGCAGAGGTCGTTGAGGCTGACCTCAGTGACACAGGGAGATTCGGTGTGTGTGTGTAGGGTGGGGTTTTGGAGCTTTCTACCACACGCGGGGGGGGATCGTAGCGCCGCAAACTTACGAGAATACCTCCTTGTGAACAAACTGTATGCTCACACCCCACGCACTCTTAGCATCAGCTCGGCAGTGTAGACTCAGTTCCACAGGCACTTCTGTCCTCTAGCCCAATGGGGTCTCGCATGCCCACACATTAGCGGCCAAAGCTAACAGAAGTCCACTTTACTCGATCACGTTCAGTCTGGACTGTGGAATGTTTGAGTTTCAGTTGTTCAGTGCTGATTGACCAATATGGCATTTTACTGAAAGGTTTGCATTGTTTCTGTGGGTGCTCGTATTAAACCTGTGTGTTCTTTTTTTTTTTTTTGGACAGTGGACTAGTTCCATTAGTACACACTCTTAGCATTGCGTGCCTGATTCCATTCATTAAATATTCACGTAAAAACATTCATCCTGAAAATTTAAGTTCCGTGCAACTTTCCTTATTTATGATTTTTTTTTTCCTGGTTTTTCCTCTGAATATAGGTGCATTTGAAGTATAAAGTGTCTTTTTGACAGGCCATAAAAAAAAATAAACTATAAAACAGCGCTTGATTTGTTTCTGGTAAATCTAATCTGTCGTTTGGAGAGAAGCACGATTGTAAAATATTTAGGTTTGGTTTGAAATATCTTTTAGCGGCGGTTTAAGGATCGTAACTCTGGTGCACATAGGACTGGAGTCACAGGCCCGAGCCGGGGGGCTGTGGGGGAGATTTATAGCGCTGCCTCGCCAAACACGGGAAACCTGGATGCAGTTATTTAGCGCCGGGTTAAGGAATGCAGGCCAGGTGTGTGGGTCATGCTTTGCTCCATGTGCCAAACTATGACATCTGCTTGGAAAATTATGCGCTGGTTGTGCGGAGTCCATATTGTTACTGACCCACAGTCCCTCCGTGTGGTGGCTCTCTTCCTTTAGAATCATTCTCGAAATGGTTCTCGGTGTTGTTGCACAAACAGCCATAATTATATGACACCTAAATGCCAAAAATGTTAACCCCCCCCCCCCCCCCCCCCCCCCCCATACACACATCTTTGAATTAAAATCTCAAAATGTTAAATGGAATGTTAAGCGGTAGTACATGTTCATATTGTGCTGCTGGCTGTACTGCAATATTTAGGATCATTATTGGAATAAAATGTACTTTGAAAGCACTCCTTGTTTGTGGTTACTCAGAGCCAGCTGTTCGGTGAAATTTGTAGTGTGAAAAATGTATATTTGTATCTTCCTTTAATTTTTTAAGGACCTGCATGTTCAACACAAATATCATTATTTACATGTGAGAAGTGATCTGGCGTAAACCAGGGGCGTTCATTACCACCGTGACCGACTGAATTCATATAAAGCCCTTGTGTTTCTGAACCTGTGTTCTCCGAATGGGCCTCTGATGTAGACAGGCATTTGAGGTCAGGTTGAGTTAAGCTGACTTTAGTTACCATGCAATGGGAGGAAGTTTCGATTCTGAGATGGTCCACTCGCTTCAATATCTGCTGAGCTGAAAACATTTTTACAGCCATATCACGCTGCTTAAAGTGATTCAGTAATATTGCTTTAGCAAAACTACTAATATGGTTTACTATCTTGGAGTTTAAAAACCTTTTAGGTTTCTAAATCTATTTGCAAAGTTTAGTTTTACTGTGTTGCTGTGAAGTGATACATTTGGCTGCAATACACAGCAGTAAAGTGAACTGGCCTTTTTAAATTTTTATTTGGAGATATTCACTCTTATAATAATTTACGCTTGCAAAAATCTTTTGTAGGTTTAGCTGCAGTATAGTAAATAATTTTTTTTCCTCATTTAACTGGTGTATTTTGCCCTTATAATGTTCATATGCTTTGTAGGTCTGCTTCTTGTGATAGTAAAATTACTTTGTAAATTTAATTACACTCATTTATTTATACTTAGTGATTGTATATTGCTGTGCTCTTTAAAAAAGCCATTATACTTGTTTAGTAAAACCCCCATTAATGTTTCTGCTTTTTAAAAAGCCCATGAAGTATTTTTATATGCAATCATAAAGATCAAAATATGTGTTTAATGATTTGTTTAATTTGTAGTAAAGATCCAAATTGTTCTACTGTGCTGTATTAAAGACCATTTTCATTTGTGCTTGTAGGGGGAGGGGGGGGAACCCATTCCGTGGAATACACTGGAGTCAACATTTTAGAACGTCATAGGAACACCACTCTTTTTCCTTAAACGTATTGCATAGTGATGCTCTGGCAAGCCTTCATTTTAGGATAGAGTGAAATATTGACATTTTATTCGTTAATCCCAGGCATTTTTTCCCCTTTTTTATTTTTATTTTATTATTATTATTATTTTATTAAGCATTCCCTGTGTACACCCCCTCCTATTTTGAGGGAGAGATAAAAAATAATGTTTGGTTCTGGGCTGAGTGTTTGCACAATAATTATCCTGGTCACCAGTCATGTTTAGTACTTTCACCATGTTTCTTGTTAATTGCCATTTTATGAAAGGAGAGCGCACATTTTATGTAATCTGCACACTCATTTATCCAGAAGCTGGCAGCAACATGTGGAACTTTAACACACTTGTGCAAATGTGTTTTGTTTTTTTTGTTTTTTTCTTTTTTCTTCAGGTCCCCCCTCCTCCCGTACATTAATTAATTTCACGCGCAATCTCCCGCTGGCTGGGGTTTGTGCTTATTGTTTACAAACGTAAAAATGGGCGTGCTTGGGTCTTTGATGGTCTGTGGCAGTGTTTTTTTTTTTTTTTTTTTTTTTTTTTTTTTTGATTAAGGGTTTATGACATTACACCGTGACTGTAGGTGGGATGACTGTGGAACTCCAGGCTGGCCCTAATCTCTAAGATAGCCCAACAGTGGTCCTCATTACAGAGCCGCACATCTGGCACGACGTTCCTGAACTGCCTGCCTTAGGCTGCGTCAATACAACAAAACAGCAGTGGGAGGAGGACTGAAGCATTGCCAAATACACCACTTTTACTGGGAGAATTATAATCTCGCGTCACCAAATAGGATTCTCTGGCCGTCCGTGACATGGGGTGAGTTGTACTTGGAGCTGTGGTGGTAGGTATGAGAGCACAAGCTAAGATGTCATGAATGCATCATAAAGCCATCATAAAGGGGGGGCGGAGTAGTCAGGTGTACATGCTAGAGGTAATCAGAGGGCATGGAGTCTCACCTGAACAGTGAGACTTGAGCCTTAATTGTAGCCTCTCAATCAACAATTATTTTAAACCGGTCAGGAGAGTCTTTTTTTAAAAAAAATACATATTTTGTATTAGTGGTTTTAGTTTTATATAGCGTTTTATTTGAAATGTCAATCATATTCGTGAATAATGACACTGTTAAATACTTTGTCACAGATATCCGCATCTTTTCATATAATTTATTTTCTAAATAATGCTAAATCACCAGTAGATTAACTATTTTCTACGATATTGTTGTCAGATGGTGTCAAATTTGGGTTTGTGTATTATTTACTAGTTCGTTGACTTGATTTCAGCCTCTAAAACTGGCTTTGCCACTAGTGTTCACGAGCTTTTCTCGGCTCTCCCTCTGAGGGGAATCCATAATATATTTAATGATTTACTGAAAATAATTAAACTAAGTAAAATTTATATATAAATATATATATATATATATATAATTAGTACTATAACGACGCATTTTTTCTCAACAGGATCAGGTTAATGATCTCCGATGAGAAATTAGGCAATTGTCAAACAGCTATGAAAAGCTCTGACATATTTCGAGCTTATAGGCCTATTTAAAAAGTTTCAGAAAATGATTATACACATAACCTACTACTAAATTACGTCTTGAGACGGAACGTGTTCCATGATGAATTGGATTTCAGTTGTTCTTCGTTCAACCAAAATAACATTTTACTTTAGTTTATAATAAAATTAACATATTTTTGTTATTTGTTATAACGGCGCATTAAATTGAGAATTCTTTTACATTCGTGGCTTCTTTGTTATTTTCACGTTGTAATCAATCTTTCTGTTGAGCAATTTTAAAAACGAACGCAGCAAAGTAACGCCTATTAGTAGTAATTTAGACCATCAATAGCAACTATGGTTGCAGGTAGTTAATTGCGTGTCCTCTGTAATGGAAATAGCATTTTATTACAGCGATATCTTAAGTCCTTCCTGGTGACTTCGTGATCTGGAGTATTTTCAATTGTCCCCTTTTTCAGCAGACGCTGTTTAATTAGCAGCAAATTCGAGCTTTACTAAAAGGTTAAACCAGCGTCAACCGTTCCGTGCACGTACTGCAGACGGGCTTATTTTGCGCTTTAAGGCTCGCTGCAGGTGGATTTCGTATTAAAGGGGCGGGGGGCATCCACGTCTAAGGCTTGACAGAGACGGGCACGGCGAAGAAAAAAAGAAAATAGCGTTGTATCTTTTAAAACAAACACACGACAGGCCGTGTGTTTGAATGTGTGTGTTATCACCAATAGCTGAAATTATTCATATGCGCCTAGGAATACAAAAAAATCGAATTTAGAAATACTGCGAGAATCGTTTATACTGGTTTGCGGTGCTGCAGGACGTTTTAAAATGGTCATTTTTTAATAACGCATAATGCTTCTACTAATTATAGACGCATACTGAGTCCTTATCACGATTGTAATACCATAATATTTCAATTTAGCAACTCATTTATCTCCATCACCCATTACAAACTTTAATTGTATCCAATTTGAGTCATTTTTTTGTACAGTAGTCACTCCGTTCTACTGGCTATGAAATTAAATCAGTTTATCAAACAAGAGATTAATTCAGTAGGCAAAAAATGGTATTTATTGCGTTATATAACGTGGTCTGCAGGTGAAATCGCTACAATTTTCAATTAAAATATTCTTTAAAAAAATTTCTTGTATGCAATTCTTGTATTACAGAAGAAATCAACGTCATTTACAAACGTTCATTGACTATTGCTTTTACTGTCATTCAACCATTGCACCGTGTGTGTGCGTGTATATATATATATATATATATATATATATATATATATATATATAATATATATATATATATATATAATATATATATATATATATATAAATTAACTATGTCTGTGTAAATTGACACTGTTCCTCCGATGGGAGGTGTGCTGCTTTTTTATCTCACTTATTTAGGCTATTTTAAAATACGCAAAAACAAGGAATAAAATCTAAAATCTGTATTTGTACATTTAAATGAGTCACTCCAGTTTCGAAGCAAATTTTTTGTATATCATTTTTATTTCATAGTTTTGAATTACTGCTACTACTAAATCGAGCCATAATCTGAAGGTTAGCCTACGTGGCGGTTTATTGAGAAGCGGAAATATAAAATATAAATAGGCCTAGCAACATAGAGTGGCTTGAAACGAGATCAAAGACACTTTCATCGTTGTACAAGCTAAATATAGTAGCCTACAATTGCAATTGTAAACACACAAATCTTGTTAGTACGGTGTCGCCAGTGAATTACAAACAACAAACTAAATATCGTCTATTGTGGCTTTGTTGAAATGCACGATTTAACAGTGTGAATGTAGTGTAAACCAACCAAAAGTGGATTTTCGATCCATAATTTCCTACAGGTTGGGTTCTATCAAGGTCAGAGGCTAACATTTCTAACAAATCCTGGTTTCACTTCAAGCGCCGATACGTTTATATTAAGAATGCCCAATAGGGATATCGACCTCAACCCTCATGGGCCAATAAGAGCAGGAGCGACGGGAAAATAATGGAGGTGGGCTGTACTTGGAAAGGACGAGAGATTGAGAGTTTGTAGGAGAGGAGGGGTGAAAAGTAGTTTAGAATCTCGCATCCCTAAATTAGAGGTGTGCTTTCAATAACGGTTCTTCCTGCCTTTTCTTGTAGGATCACTAGGAGTTTGAGAGACAAATAACCAGTAAGAGGTGCGAACTCGGTCAAAAAAGGTTAAATCTCCGCGGACCGCGTGAAAATGAAAGTTGGATTCTCTCAGCGGTCTGAGGTGAGTTTACTAAAGAACGTGCTTTCACGTCAATTTGGATACAAATAACAAACGGCTATAGTTTTGTGGTATTTGTATTTCAAGGACGATTGTTTAAAACAAAATGCATTGACAATGTTGAGTAATGGGTACTGCGTATTTATCGTTTCATGAGAAATAGGTTGGTCAAGTACTTGTACTTTGCCATTTGTCGATATACAATATATATTGCGCATTTCCTTACTCTTGTACTGTATGCGCATTAACTATTATTATAACTCGTCGACTGTTTCGCTTAATATCTTCCATTAGGCTAATGCATGCCGTGCTGATGGTTGAGACTATAGCAGTGTTCTTGTGTTATGTGTTGGTTGGTATGTCACGTTATAACTATGTGTTGTTCTTTAAATGGGCTATCTGTATAGGAGTAAATAGCCTACACATGTATGCGCAATCGTTGTTTTTTTCCCCCTCCAGTTGGACCTGTTATTTGTGACTTCCAATACCGCTACGGAGGATTGCAGCGCTGGCCAGTGAACTTTAAAGATGTCGGGCCTAACTCGTCGTGATGTAAAATAAAAACAGGAATATGACAACACCATACTCACAATTTCGTTGAGATTGAACGCAGGATATGAAGTTTCATCATTACCATCATCAGTCTGGAAGTGACATCGGACCTATTTTGAACCGCGCTGGATTTAGTTTTAAAAGTTAAAACAGAACAACTGCGGCTTTGCCTCGACTTGAACCGCAGGTACAGTTGGGAGAAGCACATACATTTTGTGGGCGCTTCTTTCCACGAATGAGAAATAATAGGACGCATGGCATGGTCAAAATGAGCTAATGCAGAAATCACGTTCAACTTTTGGTACTGGACCTCTGAGTGCATTTTAGCAGAGGAAGGAAAACATAATTCCCTAAAACAAAAATAAACCAACAATGAAAGAAAAGTCTAAGAATGCCGCCCGGACTAGACGGGAAAAGGAAAATAGTGAATTCTATGAACTGGCAAAATTGTTGCCCTTGCCCTCGGCCATCACATCCCAGCTCGACAAAGCTTCCATCATACGATTGACAACTAGCTACTTGAAAATGAGAATTGTCTTTCCTGAAGGTAAGCTTGCATTTATGCTATCCAGTTACAGCGAATGTTGCACATATTGTCTGCTTCTAACAACGGTCAAAACTAAATATTGGGATTTAGATATTACTACTACTACTACTACTACATCTAATAATAATAATAATAATAATAATAATAATGACATATTTAAGAAATATTTAGCAAATATTATCAATTAAATGTTAGAAAATAAATTAGCCATTAAATGTATTAGTGTCGTAACAACTGTTAGTGTGTTGTTGTTGTTATTATTATTATTATTATTATTATTATTATTATTATTATTATTATTAGTGGTAGTAGTAGTAGTTTTTTTTTTTTTTTTCCTTTGGTATTTTTGAATATTTGAATCGCATTAGGTACAGAGAATGGTGTATGCATTCACTGACATATTGTGATAGGCCCCTGCTGCCACTTGATCCTCTGTTGTCCATTAGGGAACAATTTCACGAACTGGGGTATTTGAGCTCAGGGAGAAAACAAAATAAATTCGGAAATTGTTACGTACAGTTGATTTGCTGGACATTTTCCAATTTTCATGATCAAAAATTTCCCTCATTTTACTCCTATATCATTTTCCTGGTTGGGTGTGTCGATGATGGGGGGATTGTAATTAATTTTCTTTTTCAGCTTCCATCTGATATGCAAAATAAGGAATAAAGCAGCATAATTGACGTATTTTCGTTTGCATATCTTGTAAAAGTAACTCGCAGGCTTTGGCTTTTTAACTTCGCCCTTGCTTTGCTGCCATTTTGCCATTGTTATAAGTAAGCGATGCGAGGCGATCGATTGTAGTGCGTTATTTTTCAGATAAAATTTTGTAAGTGAGCCGCTCAAATCCTTTGTCAAACATGTACATACGGGAAAGGATTTACACAGACACGCGCTTTTATGTCTGTGAATACACCGAAAGGAATGTAGCTATGTATGCAAGTAGTGCCTTTTCAGAGCCCGTCCAACCGTGATGCTCCGGGAAGACTATTAGCCGTCATTTGCCACCTTCTCTCCAGTCTCAATGGGCTACTTTTCTGCGTGACTGCAAGGGAGCCTCGCCAATTAGCGCGGCCCGCGTGCCACACTATCCGATCAGCCGGAGCATATGGAGCCCCCTTGTAAACCATAGAGGAGGTTTGATGGAGAAAGAATAGGTGCTCGGAGTAGGCGGTGAACGAAGAAAGACGGAGAGAGAGCGAGAAAAATCAAATACACAGGGGGTAACATGATAATTACAGGGAATGATTATTTGCACAGTCAGTCAGGCATTCTTATCGCTTTACACACACACACACACACACACACACAAGCACAACACACACTATATATATATATATATATTCCGTTTTAGGATCACATATGGCTTAGGGACCTGCGTGTTCCAGAACATTCTTTTGTGCACCGGAAAATAATACAGGACTTCATGAAAAAGGTAATGAGTCAAAAATGAATTATCGCATAGTATAATTGCGTTTTTTTTAAAATACACGTGCACATACTCATGCCTACTGGTTGTATGATGCGGTTTTCCACGTGGGCATGTGCTGTGTTGTTTTCTTTGCAGATACTCCAGCGTGATCGAGTATTAAGTTCCATTGTTTGTTTTCTCATGCAGTAGTTCTTATTTTGGTACACATCTCGCCTCATTCAACATCTTGGAGCGTCCGTGTTTTAGACATAAACTGACAGTATGTGAAAATGGCAAAAATAAATAAATAAATTAAATAATAATAATAATAATAATAATAATAATAATAATAATAATAATAATAATAATAATAACTGATACATAGACAATGAGATAAGTCATAACCTCGTGCGTGTTTCTTATTTAGTATTTTCTATTGTTTTATCCAAGAAGTAACACATATCAGAACAACTACAGATGAAAAATATCGAATACATAAGCTACTTTATTTTACCAATAGAAACAAAAGCTTGGGAAATAAACGAATCACATGGAATCAAAAAGGAGCATCACTGTTTTTATTAATAAATTAGTGTGTAGCCTATGCCGCAAATCATTTCAGCTGGTAGAGGCGCACTATAGCTAGGCCTGTACTGATTCTAACACAATGTTATAGACGTAACTTGTCTCTGCAATCGGTAAAAATATTTTGACAGTCAGAAACGTGTGATATGGTAAAATAAATTCATAATTGAAGATGCCGTTGTTTTGTGTTTCAAATTCGTGAATTAGGACTCCCATTAGAATGCTGTTTACGAGGCTTGCTACTGAGAACCGTGTGGTCTCTTCATTAAATCATTCTTGTTGTTTAGCCACCGTTCACATAGTATGTCAGACATGCTGAGCAATTGTCAATTTTTTTAAACACTTTTTAATGTCATTTTCAAATTTTATGATGTCCTACATGAATATTAAAATCCGCCCCCCTCCCCCCCTTTATCCTATATTACAAAATATAAATATATGCATAGGCCTACATAAATCACTGGCAACATTGTCTCAATAAAAATACCTACGATCACCTAACCGCGGCTTGGAAATATTGTACCTGGTCAATGTGTATAATTTAAAATAAATAAATAAATGTAGACTGGAAATAATCTGAATTTCATTTTGGAATCATTACTTTGCTGGTGTGCATGTGTTGCAGCGACGAGATGACAATAGTCTATTTTGACTATGTACAGTTTTTGTGGTGCTATTGTTTCAAGTCGTTAATGTATATTTACTCAAGTATGCAAAGGCCTATACATTTCTAAAGCAAAAGCCAAGTGTTCCACTTCAGTGGTAAACTATAAAGTAGCCTATAGCATTTTTTTCACCCAGTCCATCTGTTTTAAACCTGTACTAACTATTTGGGTCGTGTGAACGTGCTAACAATTTTAGGTAATTGGTTGATTTTAAATAACTGGGAACCTTTCCAGGTTTAATGTTAAAAGATGGGTGTCGTTCTCCTATCCTGTAAGCAATTGAAAGATTCCTTCAGGGAGACTGAATTACACTTTTTCTTTGTTCAACAACCTCTTTTGTTTGAAAGCCCACTTCGTTCGGTTTAGACCTCCTTCACGCTCGTGGTGTATCTATAGATAGTTTTCCTAATCTTATAAGCTTCAAGGCAGTTGTAATTTTGTGATTATTTAAGAGGACTGATGTCGAGGCGTCCATTTCCCCCTGCGGTAGGTCAAGTGCGAAAACTCTGAACTCAGATAGAGCTCTCACACAGATTAACAACGAACAGACGGGCCGACCTGCCACCACGCTACGTAGCCTATACGACGTAGCCGAATGGTCTGCGTTGATTAAACCATTTGAGTAAGCATAGAAGAGAAAGTGCTTTTAGAATCAAATTTGAATTGTCACTCTACTTTTCGGTCTAATATCCTGATCTAGAATAGATACAGTAATTTGTATTTGAAAGATGATGACCAAATAAAATGTTATCAAGTTGACAGGTACAGACAGACCTACAGCCGTCATTTTTTTTTGTTTGTTGTTGCTGCCTTCCATGCTTCAGAGCTACAAAGAGACCAAATAATTCCACTGCGGGGTTCTGGGTGTACGCTATGGAAAGTATGCAAAATACCCATTTATACTATTCTCCGCAGGCGTTCATTTAATGGGCCTATGCAATTACGGAGTTTATATATATATAAATATATATAAAAATATATATATATGATTTTCTTTCGAGCACCCATTTTGACAAACGGAAACTTGTTCATTGCAAGACTGTTCCGTGAAGTCCTTCAGTGGCCTATTTATTAGTATACTGCTTTACTGTCCGCCACATCTTCTGTTCTGAAGAGGCTGCCTATTTGAGTTCTGGTTAAGGAATAATTTGGTTGTTTCTGTTATGTAAACGTAAAGTGAATATTTGGTTAATATTAAAATGGGGAATTGGGTTGACTCTGATCTTTGCTCAGTGTATGTTTGTTTTCGTACGATTTGCATTTCAATTGGGATTGAACGGGCTTCCTGAGGAAAGCAACTCTTATTTGCTTTATCGAGTTTTGTTAGTTCCTTCGGGTGTGTTATATACAGAAACGATTTACATTTTCAATGTCTTACGAGCTTGTTTACTGTGAATTCAAAATATTTCACTAAGCTCTAAACTCCGTCCTGAAGTTTAAATTCTATATTATTATTATTATTATTATTATTATTATTATTATTATTATTATTATTATTATTATTATTATTATTATTATTATTATTATTATTATTATAGCTGGCCAAATAATAACCTTCACACCGATTGTTCCTATATTGACCAAATGCATGGCACTATGAGCAATACGGATTTAGCCTACAACAGACAAAAATGTTTTTACAGTCGTGTAATGAAAAAATTTAAAATAATTTCTGTTTGCAGGTCTTGGGGAATCGTGGGGTCACGTGAGCCGAACTAGCTCGCTGGATAACGTGGGTCGCGAGCTGGGTTCCCACCTACTTCAGGTGAATGTGAAGAGCGCATGCTCTTTTTGAAATGTATTATTATTATTATTATTATTATTATTATTATTATTATTATTATTATTATTATTATTATTATTATTATTATTATTATATAAAATGACATAAAATTTGCTATATGTTAATTTGGACCTCATATATTTAGCAAAATATAAGCATCATATGTTTTCATTCTAACTACACATTTCTGTTGCACGGTATAAAGGCTAATGTCTTTAAAAAAATTATCAGGTTGTAATTTGTCGTAGTCAAGTCCTATTTCAAACATAAATTTTTTTGTGAGTTATTTTAGTCATAAGCCTAGAAGTTCCCCATGATGAAACTATTTTCAGCATTGAAAAAATGTATTTTTCTTGTTAAATATAATAGTTATTTTTGTTCTCGTTAGGTTATTATAATTGTATTTTTTGTCTGTATTTAAGGTTATTATTAAAGATGTTCGTTCTCGCAAATATTCGTTTTACAAAAACGTTTGTAGGTATTCCTCTTTTTTGTCGTTGGCTGTGCTTTGCATTTACCAACGTCATTATCTTACAGCCGAGATTGGAGAAAGCTGTACGATCAAATGAATCCTGCGGGCCCTCGTGCAAATTCAACATTGCTGACATGTTTTATGTAACAGGATAGTACAAGGATAATGATTGAATATTATTTTAAGAAACAGTTCCTTATTAGTACAAAGCTTGACGCAGCGGGTGGATATAATTATATTTGCGCTTATAGGCTACTGAATAGCAGTTGCGAACACACGTCAAAACTGTAAAGTGCCCTGTACACTGTGGACCGATACGTTATTGTTGCATGTCTAACCGTTTGTTCAATTCGAGGTGGGCTGCGCCACGTAAAACGGATATGCAAGATTTGAATCCCCCTTGGATCAATGCGCAATACCTTTGGTGTGGCTTTGAATGTGTCAGACGACATCGTGCGCTTCCGCATTTACGGTCACACCATTAGGCTATGCTTTTGAATTACACTTTTCATTAATGAAAAAGTAACGCATTCCCAACTGATTAAATACAGAACGTAGACTATACATACAACAATGACATTGTAACTATCAACATATACATAGTATTTATTAAAATACATAGTATTGATTTGTTACATGTAAAAAATAAGCACAGGTGGAGAAAATATTTTAACCACCCCCTCCCCCAATATATATATTCTCATGTTTTGATGATGTATCCACCCCGAAGTAAATACCGAACATTTTTCTGATGGTTAATATGCATAAAAGTTATAGCCTATTTTTTGTATTCAACCGCTAAACAATTCATTTGAATATAACTGTCACTGTTCAACACATTTCCATCATTTGAATGAATTCCTCCTATTTTTGTTTGTTTTCAGACATTAGACGGGTTTATTTTTGTGGTGGCTCCCGATGGAAAAATTATGTACATCTCAGAGACAGCCTCGGTACATTTGGGCCTGTCACAGGTAAGGCACGCTCCTCCATAAGAGCTTTTCGATTCGAACCACCGATTTTCTGAGCGTGCTTTTGTGCAATTTGAAAAATTATAGTTGTGTGTGTGTGTGTGTGTGCGTGTGTGTGCGTGAGTTTGTATGTGTGTACGTGTGCGAATTTTCTAGGCCTAATAGAATGAACAGGGGCCGTATCTTGTATAAAATGATTTTACACAATGCATTATCCGAGGTGAATGACAAAATTGTCTTTTAACAGGTAGAGCTTACTGGAAATAGCATTTATGAATACATTCATCCCGCCGACCATGACGAAATGACGGCGGTGCTTACAGCGCACCAACCATATCATTCTCATTTTGTGCAAGGTATTTAATACGCAATCGTACGTAAGTGCGTGATAATTTACATTCCATTTTGCTTGCGAAAAATGTAATATTAATTATCATTATTTCCCTCTTTTTAGAATATGAAATGGAGAGGTCTTTTTTCTTGAGAATGAAATGTGTTCTGGCGAAAAGAAATGCCGGCTTGACTTGCGGTGGATACAAGGTAGCCTAAATTAAACGATGGAGATAATTCCTGCCTCTTTTATTTAATTGAAATCATTTTTTAATATTATGAGTCAACTCTTTTTCTTGCTCAAAACGTAATCAAAACGTAACATATAGTACTGTTTTTTTACATCCAATAAGGCCTGGACCGATCATTATGTTTGATAGTACTGAATTATATTTTTCGTAGCGATATTCCACTTCCAGCAAAAAAAAATGCAAGTCTTCCAAATTAATAGCACGTTGAACAGATCCTTTTAGCATGAACACCGCTATTAATCCATGTCCTCATTTATTAGTAAAAAAAATAATTCTAATATCAAAATGTCTAATATCAAAATGGCTCAGAGTATGTGCTTGCTTATTCATGTATGTATGAATCAACTAATTTAAACTCCCCGTCACTCCCCCCGGCACGTCACCCAGGTGATCCATTGCAGCGGCTACCTGAAGATCCGGCAGTACAGCCTGGATATGTCTCCCTTTGACGGGTGTTACCAGAACGTGGGGCTGGTGGCTGTGGGTCACTCTCTGCCCCCAAGCGCGGTCACGGAGATCAAACTGCACAGTAACATGTTCATGTTCCGTGCCAGCCTGGATATGAAGCTCATCTTCTTGGATTCCAGGTATGAATTATATTTTAATTATATGAAAATATGTGAAAGTAACACACAATTATGATTTCACTGTGGGTCCTATGTCTTAATTTCATGCTAGGTTTTAATATTCTGATGATGATGATTATGATGATGGTGGTGGTGGTGGTGGTGATGATGATGATGATAATGATGATGATAGTGGTTATTATTATTATTATTATTATTATTATTATTATTATTATTATTATTATTATTATTATTATTATTATTAATAATAATAATAAGAATAATAATAATAATAATATTAATAATAACAATAATACTAACAATAATACTAATAATAACAATACATCTGAATATTAAAATCTAGGATGAAATTAAAACATAAAGGACCCACGGGGAAATCATCATTATGTGTTACTTTCACAGCAATTAAATGCATTGAATATTGACAGCAGTTTATGAATGTATTTTCCTGAAATTTATAAAAAATATTTTTTATTTGTGTGAATGCTGTTGTTTTGATGTATGTGCAAACTGCTTTAATTTGATGCGATGCTGTGTACAAATTTAAAACAAACATTTCATCATTTTCCTGGGTTGTTCCGTATTTCTGTGGGTCTGTGTTTGCACAGTTTCACAGATAATAGACTTTTTTTATTAATAAGGGAACCATATGAGCAAAATAATGCTGAATTTCTGTTGGCTCATGGTCGTCATGTTGCTTGAAGTTTGACAGTAAAATCTAGAGACTTACTTGGATGTTTCTGAAAAAAAAAAAAGTGTGGCAAAGTTTGCACTAACAGATCCAAAGGTTAATCAGGGTCGGGTTACGCAGTCGGTAAAGGCTGTAACTCATGGACTGTAACTTAAAAATTCTAGCCAGTTAAGGTTTAGAACTTATTGGCCAGCAATGTTTCTTCACATCCCATTTTTGGGTAACCAAAAATAATATATGAATGAAAGTTTCATATTAATATATAAAATGGTTTGTGAGGTGATGCCTTTATGGTGAACATTCAGAAAAAATGGTGGCCATTTTTCTGAATGTTTCACCAAGAGATTTTTGTGAAATTGTTGTAATGCGTGTGTAATTTGTGTTCCAGCATGTGAAAATCTTCAATGTTTTGCTCAAATGGCTAATAGGTTGTAAAAAAAATTGGGTAATTTTATCTAGAGCAGCATTCAAAGGAATAAGTGAATTCTGTATACACATAAAATTCTAAGCATTTGGCCAAAATGGCAGATAATCCAGTGTAGCAGAAGTTTCAGTGGAGAAAGTGTTCAAAATGAGTAGACGCATACACAGAGAACATCAGGTCCTTGCAGGGAATTTTTCTTGTGAAGGGTAAGAATTTTGGAAAATAAATAATAAAAGTTGTTTTGCCACCAACATGAGCCCAAACCAATGTGGCAGCACTGATTATATCACCAACCTGTTCCTTTTTTGTTTGTTTTTGATTATCTGGCATTTCTAAATATTTTTTCTATGTGTGGGATTAAAAGAAAAAAAAATAATTTTAACAACAAACAACGGGGTGTCGATCCATGATGATAAATTTAAAAGAGCTGGACAAACACCAACAGACACCTTCATCCAAGGCGCCATACAGTACAGAAACATTTTTCGCACATTACCCGCTATACTGCTACACACATGGCTGAAGGCAGTTCAGATTATGTACATTACATTAGTTTACATTCAGTATTTGTGAAGCACAGGCCTTTATCAAGAGCTACTTGTGCAGCTTCAATGTCTTACGTGCTGACCATTCATATAACTGTGCGTTTCCCTGTTAACAGTTCAGGTTAAGTAGGCCTATTCAAGTTAAGGGTGCAGCAGCAGTGGTCACTCTGGAGTGTGAACCTGAAACCGTGTGGTTCACCGCCCTTCTCGTTGCCTTGTGCCCGTCAGGGTGGCAGAGCTGACCGGGTACGAGCCCCAGGACCTGATTGAGAAGACCCTCTACCACCACGTTCACAGCTGCGACACGTTCCACCTGCGGTGCGCGCACCACTTGTGTGAGTTAGGTTTGTCCTGCCCTCTTTTCCCCGTTTTCAGATTTGGGCAGTCAAGCAGTCAATATGCCCCCCACCCCCACACCCACCCCCACTATTAGGGTCTGTATCGCAGCTTCTGGCACACTAAATGAATAAATAAACAAAAGGGTTGAGTGAACTGATTCATTACTGATTAGGAATGAATTCATTGCGTTGATATGCAAAATTATCTATTAAATCAAAATGGTGGTGATGTAGGTTGCATGAAAATGGCACAGAGACATAAACTATATACAAATGAAGAGTGTTTCATCTTTGTTTGACATATTACTGGTTGCTTGCCTCATGATTGTATTGTGTTACAGTATCATTTTAATATCCCTACACCGATCTATTCATAAAGCATTTGTAGAATGCATGATTTTTTTCAGCTATGGATATGTGCAAAAACAGGATTTCATTTTTTAAAAATTGTTTGTATTTCATACCACTTCCAAATGTGATTGCATCATTTTCCCATAATTAAATTGATTATGTAAATGAGGTGAGAAAGGACAGATGGAGAAATGGTTTTTCATTTGAAAAGTTTTTCATCTTACATTTGCATGACATTATTTTTGTTAATTGATACATTTTAACGTCAGTGAAGTCTGGTTAATATATAGCGCATTTAAGGTCTGTAAAGTAGATAAAAGGACAGAAAGCGATTTTGAGAAGGGAGATTGACCTGATGTGTAACACTTTTTTTTGGGCGATACGTGGCAGCCATTTTGCGCCAGAATGCTCACCACATCAGCTGTGTGTGGAAGGATTAAAGCCGCACGGTATGATTTAGTAAGCACTTCAGTGTGTTTGCAATATAAAAACATTTTCACTACAGCTATGATTTACTCTAATTGAGATTCACTCTAAGAGGAGGAAAACTCCTTTCTGCAGTTAACTGTATGATTATGGGAATATATTAAATAATAATTAACAGTATTGTACAACACAAATTAGTTTAATAATTTCAGCAGAGCAGTACTTTTATGAAGTCCTTAACTAATTTAATATGGCTTTTAAAATCATTTTGCGGTACAGTGAAAATAAATTGCTCTCATTCAGATATACTGCATGAAATTAATTATCAGACCTGCATAGTGCATAACAGCTATATATATGAACATAATGTAGACTGGTGGAAAAAATAAGGCTTTCTTAATCAGCTCCCTTGAACAGTTGTAATCAGATTGTTTGGGTTTAAAGGTGGAAAATAGAACATTGTTCCTGTCATTACAGAATTAAAAGGATGAAGAAACAATGCTCAGGAACATATCAATCATTTGCTTGCAATGAATATGTCCTCCAATGTAAACATCCACACACACACACACACACTCACATACACATGCTATTCACAAAACACTCATACACCAATGCTGTACACACCTCACACACTAGCAGCTTTATCTATACACGTAGAATACACACATCTCAAAAAGTTATGCCAGACAGATTGCTACAACTGGACATACCATTTTTTTTCAAACTCAGTACAAATGGTAGCAATGATTGATCTGTGTTAGCACCTTTAGAAATGATTCACCCTTTGAAATGAGACTCCTTTAGAAATGATTATGGAGGTAACCACAATTCTAAGAATCCAGCCGTCTGTATTGACAAATCTGTCTGTCTCTCTCTCTTTCTCTCTCTGTCTGTCTGCAGTGTTAGTGAAGGGGCAGGTCACCACCAAATACTACAGGTTCCTGGCGAAGCAAGGCGGGTGGGTGTGGGTGCAGAGCTACGCCACCATCGTGCACAACAGCCGGTCCTCGCGACCGCACTGCATCGTCAGCGTCAACTATGTCCTTACGTGAGTAGTGCTCAGCTTTCTCCTGTGGTACAGCGCTTTCACATCTTTACAAAAGGCTGAGAGCACCCAATAATCAGCCTCTTACAGTAAATGGCATATAAATATAGAAGTCTCACACACACACACACACAAACACATGCACGCATACGCGCGCACACACACATGGACGTGTGCACACACACACGGACGCGCGCGCACACACACACACACACACGCACGCGCGCACACACACATGGACGCGTGCACACACACACGGACGCGCGCGCGCACACACACACACACACACACACACACACACACACACACACACGGACGCGCACACACACATGGACGCGCACACACACACACGGACGCGCGCGCACACACACACACACACACACACACATATATATGTATATGTATAAAGATTGAGAGAGAGAGATTTGATTTTGAGGGATTTTGGTCCCCATGAACAGATCTTTGGGCCCCACCACCCCACCCCATCCCTGCACTCTTACAGCACCATTTTTTTGAAGGCCCCCGTCAGTCAGGGCCCCTGGAATCATCCTAACCCCCCTGCCCCCCATATGGCTCCCCTGATTACCAGAGCCGGTGTCTCTGGGTCCAGGGTTTGATTGAGTATGAAGGCAGACACAGGTGCAGATGGAGTGGCCACATCTGTGTCCCACTCCTCACGTCTCTCTGGGTAAGGCGGGCCATTCCCCGTCATGAATAACCCCTCCCGCGCACGCAGAGGAACGCTTTCTTCTCCCGCAGTTTCTGCGGCTGCTGCTGCTTTCTGAAGTTACTTGCTTTTTGAAGTTTCTGCATTTTGGTTGCAGTTATAATGGTGATTGTGTGTGCGTGCCATTGCTCGCTTCGTAATTAAGTCATTAGGAGAGGTTAATTGAGGTGGCAGTTTTTTTCCCTGCCATATATTACATTGATTTGCGTAATGTAGCGCCATTTTTGTTTTAATTTGAGATATAATTGTAAAGATAAGCTGATAAAAAATAGTTCTATTTTAGAAGGTAAAAAAGTCCCAAAACATTTCAGTAGATGTAATTTGGCTAATTTACAGATTTTACTTTAAATTTAATTGGCTCATATCCATATGGATAATTAATTATATAGTTTTAATAAAACAATATTAATTTCTCTTGAAAAGTAAGTGTTATTTAATTATGATCATTTAAATATGCTTGTTATATAGAGGTGTTTCTGTGTCTGCCGATAATATACATATTCTGTGATCTTTTTAAAACAAAATTTTCAGTGATTTATTATTATTATTATTATTTTATTTTTTTATTTTTATTATTATTATTATTATTATTAGTAGTAGTGGTAGTAGTAATAAGACAAGTAAAGATTCCATAGTTTTTCCATAATTCCATAATTTTTCTAGTCAGAACTAGAAGGGAATTCAGAGGGGCAGATTCTTTTTGCTGAAGGTCCAGGTGGCTCTAACAGGTTGTTCTCACTGAGGCCTTGGCAGTCATGTGAGGCACGGGTCAGGTTAGGCTCAGTATCACCCTGCAGACTGCAGACGTGTCTCCAACAACAGCCTCTGCTGTGTGTGTTCATTCCTGTGGCCTTCAAGAAAATCTTTTTTGCAACATTTTGCACGTTTATCCAGAACATTCCAGCCAGTCCAGAGCAGACCGCACACGTTTTTATCGGCGACAGGACCGCGTTTCTCTGCCTTATCTCACTCCTTCCTTCCACTGTCAGCAGAGTCTGTGAATAAAAGCTCACGTTACTCCATTTATTTGAAGCCATTCATGCCCTCTGTTTACCCATCTTTCACTTCTTCCGACTGAAACATGATTTGGCAAAGTTTGTATTTTGGTGCCCGATACATACAAATATTTACTTAGACCTGACTAAAATGGCAGAAAAAGCACACATTCCCAAATAAATAACCTCGTATGGAAACTCCACTTTTGTTGTGAATTGCACATTGCGTGGGATTTACTCTGCCAATATTGTTATAGATAATGTATGACCCCCAACAACACGGCGAGAAGTGCTATAAAACACTTCATTAAACAGGCTGTTCTCTGAGTGAAATTAGCCCAGAGCCGTTTTAACAGCGACAGGAAATCCGGCATAATAAAATGTGCCTGTCATCCCACAAACACATTTTCACACAAAGAAATGTGTTTATGACCCTTAATTGAGTAATAAAGATAATGAGAAATGCTTTTATGGCTGCCAAGCTTTTTGGAAATATGTCATTGAATATTGTCTTCCTCTCTCGATAATGGCTTGTTGAATTTTGTTTATGACCTTGTGTATAATTTATTGTATATCATCTGAGTGGCATGTGCATCTGTTATTTGTAAATGAGAGAGATGTGCTGATGCAGCCTCTGGACTATGAGAACACACTTCAGTGAAAGGGTTAGATTATAGCTCCTAATAATAATTCAAGAATTAAAGAATACTTTGTTTTATGTTTTTTTCTATTGCACATTGCCTATTTTTGACCTTGTCTGCTTTACATATCTTTTGTAATATGGTGTTAATTTTGATTAAATATCTATACTGTGTTAGGAAGCCTCAGCTTATATATTTCCATGAATGTAATAATTATTGACACACTTTGTAGCCACTGTGTTGTAACCTGTTGTGGGTGCTGGCTGAAGGGTGAGGGTGAGGCTGCTCCTTTATGGTGAGATGAACATTTTTGGAGACACCTGTGCTGGATGGGACCTGAGAGTCTGTAGTTTACTCTTTTTTTACCCTGCGTGAGGATTTCATTCTTTACGGTTATTTCACCTCAAATGCCTCTACAAACATTCAGCTTTGTAGACACATCACAGGATGCTTCATATCTCAAACTTACATCACCTTTATGATTGTATCGGTTCAAATAAATCACTATCTGCCAGTGAATAATAATTACAGACTCCTGCTCTGGGCAGCATTAATAGTTTGCTCTGTGCTACGTATTAAGGTATTGAGATGTTTACTAATTCCCATGTGGCAATGATTTCTAAACTGCTCACATTCCCTAAGTGTCACTTTGTGATATTGAAATGTGGAAAGGTTCCACTTCAAGCTGCCTGTTGTATTACTCAGAATCCAGTGGCTGCCTGATAAAGTAGTTTGCTTTTCATACGAGTTATTTAAGGAGTATTTTATGAATGTATAGAAACAGAAAGAGTGTGACCCGGCCTGTAACTGACACACCATTTCACTCTTCACAAATATGTGCTGAAAATCAAATATGAATTGGACTAGGAACAGAGCGATACGTCTCGCTGTTACTGTGGCCTTTATCAACAGGGTTTCACAGAGCAGAAGTTCAGGTTTGTGTGCACAGCCATTGTTGGACAGATATCCGACCGAGTCATTGCATCATGCTTCCTTTATTTCCGTCGCTATCTTTCAGATGCTTATCTGAGCTAACAACTGTGCGTTTGCGCAGACAATAAAAACACTTTCATGCACAAATGAAAGTTATGTGCTCAAAGTTTTTGTTTTTCTGAGTATTGTAGGAGACAGATATGTCTGGGTCTTTTTTTTTGGGGGGGGGGGGGGTGCTGGGGTGGAGGGTGGATGAGGGGTTATGGGGGGGGGCACTGCACAAAACATCTGTGTTTGGCTAAAATAGCCTTATCAGGGGTTCTTTATTTCAGAGCTGATTCATTGAGGGGAAAAAAATCCATACTGCACTTTACTGGAAATCAATTCCTATCAAGCGGTTATGCTGCATTTGGGATTGCCTTGTGGGGTTTGACTTAGCCAGACATAGCCCTTAATCTCACTGTGTATTTGAACTGACTGTTTCCCCTCTGCTGTGTATTTATAAAAGCCTTGTACAATCCTCTGTGAGCAACAAACACTTCCAAACCAAACTCCTCAACAAGCAAAGTGGCTCTTTGGTATTTGTAGGACTCATTGGCTCTAAATAAGCAATTGGGTCTTAATTGCTATGCAAATGGTTGTAGCTGCAGTCTTTACACAGTTAAAAAACACAGGTACACACAAGACCCACAACAAACGTGTATGTTTTTTTTTTGTACAGCTAAAGTAATCCGTGTAATTAAAGTAACAAGCTTGGTATAGTTTACAAGAAACGATAAAAGCATGATGATAGTGTAAGCATCTAGTGTACATGCCTAATTGGAGCGTGATATTAATTTGAAGCTTTCTGTTGAACGATTGAGTAAATAGGGACAGTAAGCGTTTATGGAGGGCTTGATTGCTTGTTTGATTGATTGACTGGAAACTAAACTCTGTGACAATGTATTGTTGGATACGCAGTAGTTTGACGCCCGAGTCCTGGTTTTCACACGCATATACTGAGAATCAGCAGCCATGTCTTTCTGAATGTCTAGGTTGTTCAGATCATTCATATTTTCCTACAGGCACTGGGACTCTTTATTAAGTGCACAGAGAAGTCATAAATCAAGTGTAAGCTTTGCTGGTTTATGCATCTTTGAAATGTCAAGTTGGTGTAATTATCAAATATTCATGTTGTACTAAACTGATATAGACAGTGGAAAAATGGAAACACTCATGTAAAGTCATTTAATGGTATGTTGTGCCGTTACAATATTTAATGATATTTGCTATTACCCCAGGTTGAAATTGGTTGCCCATTTTCCTTCTTTATAATAAATGCAGAGACTCCATGATCTTGGAGTATGCACTTCCACCTATTGTTTCCCTTTTATTGATGATGTCCTTTGCCTGCTGACATCATCTTTGACATCATACTCATGAATCACTTAAGTGGTTGCCAAATATGCCCCAATATCACCCCTTTTCACTAAGTCACTAAGAGCACCTACTACAGCCTTGATGATTAAAAGTATGACCTTAATTATGCCCAGCCAGGCCCTTCCAAACGTTTTATCCATGACCCTATGCATACTGTGATGTAATTTGTTTCGTCCTTACTTATTTGTTTCTGTTTTTCTGTATGTATATCTATATAGCATTAATAAGCATTTATAAATTTAGGTGTTATTATTTATATATAATAAATGTACAAATGCTTACTGATGTGAATAAACTGCTAGTAAGCATAGTTAGCAAACAGCCTGTAGTCACTGTTAGATAATGGTGTTTATAGTTATTTTATTGAGATCGGACTGTTCAGCCACATGTTGGTCATTTTAGGGGGCCTTCAAAATGGATTTTGTGTGAGTGTGTGTGTGTGATTTGATGAGGGGGTGAGGAGTACTGCTTTGAGAGGTAGGAGAGAGAGGTGGCGTAGGTTCAGGTGACTGAGACATGGTTGACCTGCTACAGGCCTTGGTTGCAGTGTGATGATGTTTGTACAGTAACTGAGATTTTTGTGAATGATTAACTCCCCCAGTGAGATACTGCAGCTCCCCCTCCCCCTCTTTTTTCTTTCTGTCTCTCTATCTCGCTCACTTTCTCTCTCACTCACACACATTCTTGAGACTAACAGGGAAACACTGGTACTCTCTCAACTGATTTTTTAAATTTTATTTTTTGTTCACTTTCTTTTGCTTTGTAATTCTGCCAAGCTTAATGTAAAACAAACAAACACATATCCAGAAGCAAACTTCTGGACTGATAAAACGGTCCTACCCAGCTTACAAGAAAACCGTTTAACAGTGTGCTAGTGACAGCTAGCTGTCCTTTCAAAGCTAAAATGAGGTGTGAATTTAATGAAGCTCATTGCCTTGTCCTCATACACATTCCTTTAAGGGTGACTTGATAGTATGCAAGGTTATCTTTTCTCTCTCCCTCTCCTCTTATTGGCTGAAATGTCTCCTTTGTAAAAACAGTGAAACCTCCTATTCTTGGTGGGTGGGTTTGTGACAGTTAGGCTGGCTTTATACGGGTGTTGTGTAAGGGGGTGTGTAGGAAGGACCCAATATCTATTTATGTGTGTTATTGTTCAATAATTGTCGACATATTGGTGCTTTTAGAGCGGACACCTGTAATTGAATATATTTGTGTGTCTGTAAATGGTTCCATATGGTGCTCTTTGTTTTGGAAGTGAATATATTTCATATTACATTACTTATTGTTCTTTATGTTTAGGTGCTGCATTTTTCAAGGTACAAATGGTTCATTTAACATTATTCTGATGAGTAAAATAACAATTTTGTACCTGTTTTCCATGCTTATGTGTTTATATTTGTTATGTGTGTGTTGTGTGTGTATGTTTGTGTGTGTTTATGTGTGTCTGTGTGTGTGTATGTGCATGTGTGTGTGTGTGTGTGTGTGCACATGTCTGCACGCGTATGTGTGTGTGTGCGCGTGTGTGCGTGTGTGTGCGTGTGTGTGTGCAGGGACACTGAGTATAAGGGGCTGCAGCTGTCTTTGGACCAGGTGACCTCCAGCAAGCCAGCATTCCCCTACAGCAGCACCGCTGCCACCATCAGCGACAGCAGGAAGGGGAGTAAAAGCCGGGTAGCCCGGTCCAAGGCCAAGGCCCGCCTCTCCCCCTACCCACAGGTGAGCTCCTGCTGAGGGCCGTGTGCTTCCGTTCAGTACTGTGGGCTCATTCCCAGGCCGTGGTTGGTTCTAGTACTGAGAAAGATGCAGTTCTACAAACACCAGACTCTATGGGAACACAAAGCTGTTAGAATTGTAAGCTGCTGGCCTTTGTACGCTCTGACTGATCATCTCAGTCTCTTGTTTTCTGAAATCGAAAGCAGCCGCGATTGGCTGGAAGGCGGAAATGGTACCAACTGAAGCACTGGTACGGTGCAGAAATGCTCTCCATGCATCTGCTTTTGAATCCTGAGTCTCCAAGAGTTGTGCATGGTTGGCTATAGTGTCACTCAGGCAAGTCAGCTGGATTGTCCCCCACCCATTTTACATATCAGTTCAGCAACAAACTGCAACAAACACAATACAGTGTTCCAGAATTGGACAGAATTAAAAAAATAACTAGTTAAAAATGATCAGAAATCATTTATATGATGATCCCCAAGTTCTCTTAGCAATGGGGTGGCGCTCATGCCAGTCGCCACTGTCACCTGTCTGGGTGAAGCGCGGCAACCATTTTGTTCTACTCGCCACACATCAGCACTGAAAGTAAACCGTGTGTGTGTGTGTGTGTGTGTGTGTGTGTGTGTGTGTGTTCTCTCAGTACCCTGGCTTCCACGCCGAGCGCTCCGAGTCGGACCAGGACAGCCCGTGGGGCGGGAGCCCGCTGACAGACTCCGCCTCCCCGCAGCTGCTGGACCACAGGGAGGGCGGGGAGGCCTCCTGTGCGTACCGCCAGTACCCGGACCCCGCCTCCCTGTGCTACGGCCTGCCGCTGTCCGAGGAGCGCCACGCCCACTCGCAGGCCTGCGACCGTGGTCGCTGCGATGCCGGGCGGTACTTCCTGGGCACGCCCCAGCCCGGGCGGGACGGCTGGTGGGGCGCGGCCCGCGCCGTGCTCCCGGTGCCCAAAACGTCGCCCGGCGAGAACGGCGAGGTGTACGATGGGGGCATGCCGCACATCGCCTCCATCCACAGTCTGCATGGTGAGTCCCACACCCTGTACTGGCCCCCACATACACCCCCCAGAACACAGAATGAGCACCGCACCCACACACACACCCCCCAGAACAAAGAATGAGCACTCCAAACCCCGCCCAGAACACAGAATGAGTCCCACACCCCATTTAGGCCCCCACACACACTCAGTAGCACCCCTCCTCTGATCACTCATACATGGTTATGCTTGCATAATGGATGCAAATGTGGATTTTTAATGTGTGATTTGTAAACTGTTTTGCTTTATTTTCCAATGGTAATTCACCAGTAGACTGTTTTGCTTCACTTTCTAACAGTACTTATCCAGTAGACTGTTTTGCTTTACATTATAATAGTAATTCACCAGTAGACTGTTTTGCTTTACTTTCTAATAGTAATTTACCAGCTGTTACCAGAAGCACTGATGTTGCATTCTGGAACATGGTCAGTATATTTTTAAGGGGTGCAATAAGCAGAGGGATGGACTGAGGCACAGATGCTTTAATGCTTGCACTGTAAGACCCCTGACCTTCCCCCCCTCGCCCCCCCCTGCAGTGAGAGGCCACTGGGACGAGGACAGCGTGGTGAGCTCGCCCGACGGCGGGTCGGCCAGCGACTCCGGCGACCGTTACCGGGGCGACCACTTCCGCGGGAGCCCCCAGGAGCCCAGCAAGATCGAGACGCTGATCCGGGCGACGCAGCAGATGATCAAGGAGGAGGAGAGCCTCCTGCAGCTGCGCAAGGGCCCCCCGGAGCCCCTGGGGCCCGCCAACGGGCTCTCCAAGGGCCCCGGGCCCTGCTTCGCCGCCGACTTCCCCCAGGGCACGCTGCAGGGCGTGGTGTGCCGGGGCCCGGGCGTGGCGCTCGCCTGCGAGCACCTCCAGAGCCGCGACGGCAAGATGATCAGTCCCCACGGCAACGAGCTTGAGGGCAGCCCCGCCCCGCTCTCGCGCATGGGCAGCCCCGTCTCCGACCGGCTGCCCAAGGCCAAGGACTACCTGCAGGGGGACCTGTCCCCCCACGCGCCCCGGGGGAACCACTGCTCCCCCTCGCCCACCTTCTACTCGCCCCACCACCGCCAGTACCTGGACAAGCACGCGGCCTACTCGCTCACGGGCTACGCCCTGGAACACCTGTACGACGCGGACAGCCTGCGGGGCTACTCGCTGGGCTGCCCCGGCGCGCACTACGACGTGACCTCACACCTCCGCATGCAGCCCGACCCCACCGGGGGCCACAAGGGCACGTCCGTCATCATCACCAACGGAAGCTGACGCTCGTGAGGCAGAAGTAGACAGACGAATAAACCACCGCTGCCCCCCTCCCCCCCCCCGAAAAAAAAGACACAAGAAACAAAACACTGTCATCTAGATTTGTTCCTTTTTCTACGGTCTTTTTCACGTGCCCCTCGGCATCGTGGGTAATCAGGTCTTTGGTCCTGCACTAGAACGGTTCACGAGAACAGAAATCAAATAGAAGTGTTGCTTCGTCATTAGTCAGAGAGAGAGAGAGCGAGAGAGGGAAAGGATATGTTTTAAAATGCACTTTCACAGCGTTCTGGATGTCTTTCAGAGTGTCTCGTTAACCTTTAGCGGTCTTTTTTTAAAAGCTCGGGCGAGTTATAGATAAACCCGCCGCTCGACTATTTTCCGCACTGCTGCACACGCACGCAGCGGGAGGAGCGAACAAATTCAGGCCAGCGTCAAGATCCGTTCCAACTGGGGCAAAACAGCAGGAGACAAAAAAAGACTCGATTCGGCTCCGTTTTTTCCCCCCTTCTTTTTTTTTAGCCGTCTTTTCACAGGGCAATAGAGAATATGCAATTTTATCGTATTCACAGTTTTCCACCTCTAAAAAGAACGCTCTTTTAAAAAAAAAAAAAGGTTAGGAGGACAGGACTCTAACCCCAGCCTGCTTTCCCCAGATTGGACTGTCGCGGTCGCGGCTGCGTTGCTTAGTGACATGGCGGCGTCTGTGGAGCGCGGCGCGTCGGTTCGCCGGGCCGACGCCCCTGTGCGAGGAATCTTCACGCTTTTCAGTTTGCTTCACGCAGTCAGTTGTAGCCTTAAGGGATGTAAGAATGTAGATACGATTTGTACTTTTTATCCCCCGGTTTCTCACCCTTACATTTAAATGTAGGAGACTGTGTGGTTTGACTGCTTGTGGTTCCCTCTCTGTAAAAAGTGGCTATTCTCTAGATTTATTTATGATGTAAATATGGCTGGGGGAAAAAAAGGACTTTTGAGGTACAGGTGCAAAAATGTATTTATTATGTGAATGATAATGTTTTCTTTTGGTTTTGAAATATAGTTGCAATCAAACAACGCCTCCTATCGCAAATGTGTGGTTTTTTTGTGAAACGAGCAAATACCAAAGAAGCAAGAGAAAATATTTGACTGGTCTTTTAATCTTTCATTTATTGATTTTTAGGAAAGCTGACATTTCACCTGAACAGTGAGGTACTTGAGGAATAGCATTTTTTATAGTACTTTTTGCAATCTAGTTTTAAAATACTTCAAAACTCCTCTGTCCCCTAAAATTTATTAGCTCCATATGAAACTACCATAGATTCTCAGCCTATTGTCAATATTCAGAATGGAGAAACAACCTAGAACTTCACTCTTCAAGCCATTCTGAATTAATTCTTCTTAACAAAGTTATGCATTGTTTATTTTATTATCTATTTAAAATCAAATTTCTGAAACTGCATTAGATTTACAGCTATTTTTTTATTTTACTTTTTGTTTCGTCGTTGATTCAAGCTCTTATGCATTGCTCAGTTGTTACACACACACACACACACACAGACACACACATACAATATATTTAATACGGTTGCTCATCAAATACAGGAACTAGTGAAAATCCATAAAAAAGGGATCTCCAATTAAGCGAGATGATTCCTGGAAGGAGGTCAATGAGCAGAGGGTGATTTTCACTGCTCCTCTCCGCAGGCTGAGAGATGTTTACTGTTTGCTTAAGTGATTTTATTCGCCTGACGGCATGAATCGCCTGATTCCTCCAATACCTCCATTACAAGAACGTTAATAACACTTTAATCTTTGCTCTTATTTTTGAACCAGCTTCTGTCTGTGTATGAAATCCTGGTGCATTTACTAAATCAAATTTCAGCATAAACAAACTAACATTTTTCCTATAGATTTTTTAATTGTTGCTAACAAAAAGCAATACTTTCTCCTGATAAAAAAAAAAAACTATTAAAATACTGAAGTCTTGAAAACTCGATTTAAAAAAACAGGGTACCTATTTTTCTATTTCTGCTTTAATTTCCCTTGTTACATTTTCTTTCGGTTTTACAGAAAGTAAATATGAGGTGGTGTTTTGTTAAGTAAACAGGAAGTCCAGCTCTCTGCAGTCCTTAAAATTAGTACACTTATTTCCTGTCAGAAATCTAATGCCATTGCATTCTGTGTTAGAAGAGGACACATAAATGACCTTGATGATAAATGTTAATTTATAACACATCTCACTGAGGGAAAAATAGCTTTGGAACTGCCTTCTTTGGACATATTAGAAAGCATGGTTTTATTTGCACACACCTAGTGATTTCTGATGGTGGAGGCAAGGCAAAGTGACTCAAGAAAACAAAAGTAGATCCCAGGATTTTATTGGTCAGTTCCTTATTTTTTGTAAAGACTGACAAAGCTGTATCCATTTTGGATCTGTCACGCAGGTACAGCACTGGGCCAGCTGGACCTTCAGCTTCAGAACATACCGTCCAGGCCTCACGTGGATCAACACTCTGACACACAACAGGACCAACATCCAAATGGGCCTCTCTGATCATCCACTTTGGAAAAAGGGAGGAAACCCTATCTGGCAGGGAGCATGTGTTGGATTAAACTGAAGGGAATATCTTAATTATTTGCATCATGAAAATAAATATGATTTAGGTATAACACATCTAAAACTGACAGAGTAGTTCTGTAATCTCCATTCTTATTTCTGTTTGTGCCTTGCATTTGTTAAACAACAAATGGGTTTAAAATTCTATCACACAGTAATAAAGCATTACTATTTACTAATAAACTATTTGTTATTAAACATGTAATATTATTGTATAAATTATGCTTTTGATGATACTAATTCTAAATCTGAATAGGAATAATAATAATACACATTCAAAAGTTCACTATCAAAATCACCATTTTTGGGGCCACAATATTTTGGTTGCTTAGTTACTACTGGAAAAAAAAAATTCTTAATAAAACATTGACGCACTTATTTCCTTTTGGTAACATTTGGTAAATTACCACCTCAAAATTAAAGTGAAACAATTTGCAAATGCTATGCAACCCGCACATTAAAAGGAATATTTGCTCATTTATTTTTACAGTATAAAACTATTGGACTTTTATAATGTTATTGCTTTTTCACAAAGTGTACTATTGGAAATACAATTAAAACCACAACCAAAACATGAACGTTCAAAAAAATATTAGGAAATGGATTGAGAGGTAGGCAAATAGTACTATACATGCACAAGCTTCCTTCCCTTAGCTTCGTAATTCCCCATGGCTACAATATGATTCTACCCTAACAATATCTCAATCTGTATAGATTAATGCATGTTATGGGGTAATACCTTAAGATGTGGCTTCCCTCACCTTTGCAGGAAACTGTGAAATTGTGAGAATACTGTATGTGTAATAATGTATGATCTGTCGTGTTCAGCAAGAGCTCTGGAAAATAAAATAATATTCTAATTTGCGATAGATCATATACTGCGAAATATGTATAAATAGGAGAAAATATTACAATATGCGATATTCATAATGAGAACAATGGAAATACTATTGGCAGTACTGTGAGAACACCTTGCAATAACAATGAGAACTATAGAAACAGAACGGAATAGGCAGACAAATATATGGACCTCTGTATGTATGTACATGTATATAGTAAAGCGAGAGGTCTATCATGTAGGTTTAGGGTCTATCAGTTGTTATGTACCTGTTGGTTTAGCAGCAGTTATGTACCTGTATTTTTAGCAGTGGTTATGTGCCTGTAGGTTTAGCAGTGGTTATGTGCCTGTAGGTTTAGCAGTGGTTATGTGCCTGTAGGTTTGGGGTCTATCAGTGGTCATGTACCTGTAGGTTTAGCAGCAGTTATGTACCTGATGTGGAATTAGCTCCAGTTATGTACCTTTAGGTTTAGCAGCAGTTATGTACCTGTAGGTATACCTGCAGTTATGTTCCTGTAGGTTAGCTGCACTTATGTTCCTATAGGTTTAGCAGCAGTTATATACATGTAGGTTTAGCAGCAGTTATGTACCCTTTTCCTGCAATCTGTCCCAGTGCATGTGACCCAGCCAGGCTCCTAGCAGTTTTATGGATTTCCTTGATTTCCTGTGAGAACGTGGATACAATGTGTGGACAGGTTCATAGGCCGAACCCTGTAGGAGTCCCCTCCTGACAGAATGGAAACCATCCCTATGGCCGTGAGATGTGACCCTGTCAGGCAAGGGGACATAATACAGCGTAGTACGGCATAGTATAGAGGCCAGCTATTTCACACAACACCGCGGCGTATTTTTAAATACATATTTTGCACAACTTTTTTCTTTTTCATAATCAAATTTTTTATAGATCGGTACAACCGTAATAGCAAAGGCAACCAATTCCCTACATAATGTCATAAGAAATTAAGAAGAGAGAAATCAGTTGTAAGTGTTGACTGCCCTGTTAAAATGGATCCTACCCACTAGCGTGCAAGTTTGGTCTAATTACTAGTTGAAAATGATTGATATTGATTTACTTAATGTAATAATTAAAAACAAATTAGCATAAATGATTCTACACCTTAATGTGAAATTGATATTCTATATGCAATATTGGAAATTATATTTGATTACATTTTATGTAACTGCATGCCATTGATTTTTAATGAACGCTAACAAAAATAATTTGACAATACATGACACAGACGTTTATTGATGTAAAATTACATATCTCACCATTTTCTGCCAAGTATTTAATTCAATTCAGAATATAATAACTTAGTTAAATAACCAAAGGACACAGAGTTGCACATAAACAGAATGCAAAAAGTAAGCATTTGAAGGAAAAAAACCCTCTAGATTACAGTGTAGAAGAGTAGAAGATAAACTATAAAATAAATAATGTACCATGAGGACGTCTATTCTAATCAGTAATGTATGTTTGTATATTTTTGAAAACATACATAATTGTATATGAATATATCCAAGTTTATTTGTGCTTCTTTACATTATTAGTATAGTGTGTTTATTGGTTTAAAATGTGATAAAATTCACAGACTTTTACGGGAATTGCTTTGTGATGCAGGCCGGGAGAGAGGCCTGGGCCAAAGCCGGAAACTTGGATCCGAACACAGCAATCCCAGACACGGGGAGTCAGACTGCGGTTCCACCCTGACATGTCTGGGTAACGACTTGATTGATTTCAGGGCCCAAGACAGATGCATTGCATATTCATAGCTCAATTAAATAGCTGCCCAGGGACACAGGGCTTTCTATAATTTGACCTGGCATCTGCTGCAGTGGCAAGTACCTGCATGTATGAGTATGTAAAGACGTACGCACGAGCACAGATACATTACATCACCGTTACAGGAAATCTCACAAACATGCGCGCACAGGCACACACGCACACACACACGCGCACACAAAACACACACACTACATTACATTTTGGCAGATGCTTTTATTCAAATACACACAGACACATACATACACATATATATTTGCATTAAACTTTATATTTCAGTAACAGTTAATTAGTTGGCCTGATATACATTGTTTTTTTCATATAAAAAAGAAGAAAATCACTTAACCAATATATGAATGTCTTGCCTAAAATAACAAACGCAACTGGCACACAAGTGATAATCTTTCAGCTTTTATGATGACAAGTTTGCTTTGAATAGCTGACAACCTTTCTGACAACTTATCACAACCGTAAAGGAAGGAAAAAGTACTTTTATTTTATTTTTTATCTGTTTTTTTTTTTAATCTGCCAGATTTTCCAAAGCTGCAGCTTGGCCAAAATGATGGGTGTGTGCACGGTTTGGCTGTTGCTTGTTAAAGAGATCTGATCGACTTTGACAAGTTTTTCACTATGCATTCCAGAACACCGGATTCCAGTGAGTGCAGCTCCATCATCTAGCTTTTTTCTTACGGACAGACACTTTGAGGAGATTTATTCCTGTTGAGAGGGAAATTAGTCTCGGGGGCTTGTGCCAGGAACAATGGCTGGAGGCTTTTATTTTTTAAAATCTTATATGGAGTATTGATGTGGGGTGCCGGACCCCTCAAGCTACGTTTCATAATCATGCCCACCATTGTGAGCAGTTACACTCATCCACTGGAGCACCTGGTGTTAGGCAGTGGAGAACCATGTGTCCATCTAAAATTTATCATTGCTTTTCCTTTTACTGAAGGACTTGGGTGAAGTGAGAAATAGGACAAAAGAGAAAAGTTTTCCCAGGCTGCCTGTCACGGGTCTGACGGTACCTGCTCACGTGCCCATGTGAGTGTTCTGATTGGATTAACCGGGAGATTGAGGTCAGGGTCATTAAGATCTGCCTGGACCCAAAAAGGAAATGAAGTCTGTGTGAGGACCTGCTCTCCCTCTCTCTCTCCCCCTGCACCAAGACTCGTTCTTACAAAGGGAACAGCAATGCGTGACCACATACAGCATTGCTACCCCAGCTCTCAATCTCGTGACCCCAGCCCCCCAAGTCCCCCTCCCCCATTCCCTTTTTGTTGCTTTTATTTACTTCCGTGGTCAGTCCATTATACTTAAACATCTCACAGGAGCATTTTACAGCATTGGGTGCCTGGCCTCAGAGAGCATTTCTGGTGTAATCATTAACAAGTCAGGCTTTTAAGTATGTGGGAATCCTTTCCTGGCGTTTCCAAAGCCCCTGCACCCAATAGAGGTTTCGCTTTTTCCAGTTCACACCAGCTGCATGGTATGCCTGGGCTCTGATAACATATGTTCATATTTATAGAACAAGAGGCGCCCAAACTCAAACTAGCATTTCTCACTATTGGCACCACAGTATGTTTTGGTTTGTTGTTGCCATGGTAATAAAAAAAACATTTTCAACATAAAGACAAATTACTAACATGCACAATCCATATACTCAATCCACCTAAAAAAAACAATTCTTAAAAATGTGTGATTTTATTTATGTCAAAATGATGCCAAGTTCCTACTAAATTTTCCCAAATGATTGACAGAAAAACAGGTCATATCCCAATTCAGTGATGCCCGTTTCCTATTTTGTCAACATGGGCCTTAGTTAATGTTACGGAAGGTGATTTCTCCCACATTGCCACATGTTTTTATTTGTATTCTATGTAAGGGTATTTTCTGTACTTGCATGATGTAAACAGATAAAACAAAACAAACAAATTGCCTGATTGGCTTCACCAGCCTGTGGCCCTACAAAAGCCTGCTGCAGCTGAAGGTGAGTGAAGCTTTTGTGGTGCAGTTTTGTGGCTGAATCCTGCACAATGTTGTAGACTTTCAGCTATTTCTTTGTTTCTATTTGTATGGTGTTTGGACGGTGAATGTTCATGTTCTTTTCATGCGCATATTTTGGTTAGGTTTTAGGTCAGAGTAGTAAACCTGTGGAAGACTCACCATTTTTTGTTTTCATCGGGAGAAAGATGACTATTTGTTGCCGACTAGGGTTAGTAGTCTTGGGCCCTGCTTTGGCCTTACCTGTTTTATCCAACACCTTCAACTGTTTTTGTAAATGTGTTTGGTTATAGTATGTTGGGGAAAATTTATTTAGCACTTTGTTTTGTTATGGGCACAAGGGACTTAGTTGCGTTCCATTTCGCATTGTTGTTGTGGGCAGATTTGGGACGTAACAAGTTAACAAATGAGCGATAGCTGACAATGGGAGTATGATGGGAACAATGGCAGCTAGAAAGTTTTTGTTTTACTCATGTGTAGCCATAATTTTCATGTTGATTAAACTTACAGCAAAAATGTTATGCTAATAGGCTGGCAGCAGGCGTACAATACAGGAATCATGGGCTACTTGGCTGTTGCAATATAGATCTATGTAACTAAAATAACATCTGTAAATTAGGTTGATAGTGATTTTACAACACAATACAGGGCCATACAGTGTAGCAGTTTTGTGCTTGGCACCTTGTTTAGTATGTAAATGAAGCTCACCACTCACCACTGGAGTTAGCCAAGGAAACACTGGCAGCTAGTAATTTTTTGTTCTTTATTTGGCTGAAATGGCATGTGCACATCCTTACGTCTTGTGTGTGTATATATGTATATCCCCACTCACACTACATGGTCAAAAGTATGTGGACACCTGACATCCAATATCACCAAATTTTGTCCATTAATATGAAGGTGGTCAACCCGTTGCTTTTATAACAACCACTACTCTTCAGAGAAGGCTTTATATTAGATGTTGGAGCATTGCTGCTGGGATTTGCTTTCTTTCAGCCAGAAGAGCATTGGTGAGGTTGGGCACTGATAAGGCCTCACACTTGGCTTTACAATTGATAGTAGACAACGAAAAGGAAAATGCACAAAATGACCACAATTTGGGGCTTTTTTTTGCGATTGTTTGATACATTTGAATTCTTTGGGTGGAATACACAAAATTATTTTGATCAGAAAAACAATGTATAGGACTCATAAAACAACTGCAGTGGATGGAAATGGTATGCAAATGCACTACCAGGCAAATACCAAGACAGTGTGCCATCTCAGTCACACATATTTAAATTATGTATTATAAATAAATGAATGCATCAAATGGACATGTGCAATAGCCTACAGGACATGTCTGATCCATACAATTACAAAGTCACCAAAAAGATTTTGGTTTTATATCCATTTTAGATGACCTGATATCCAGCAGTAAAACACCGCAGTCTATTTGAAAGCCATAAAATGCATATACTTGACCACATGGCAGCTGTCATAGTTGCAAGAGGAAGACACCACAAACATGTTAAACATGCAAGTCATTGAAATAGAAAGAGAAAATGTTCATCATTACAGGCTAGCACATGCAGTACTATGCTTGCTTGATGACAGTGATGACATTAAATCTGTCCCTGTAATTTGTTTCCACCATAATTTAAGCGGGTTATTTCACTGTACAGAGACAAATATTTAGACAGCTCCAAGAACCATGTCACTTTATTAAAAATGATTCAATTGAAATGGCCTGATTTTATGAATTGACATAGTTGTTCCACAAAATTTGGAAGAGGTTCATTTACTGGTCATTCAAACAATCCCATCTGTGGCTCGGTGGTTCTTTTTGTCATCAATATTTGTGCACCATTATTTGTGGACCAAATGAAATTGAATTCCTTGTAAAATGACAGGCAAGTTTCCAATTATTGTTATTGAATCAATGTTTGTTAAACTTCAAAAAATAGATGTGTACAAAACCACTTTTACTTAATTTGAACATTCGGAAATGACAGCTGGGTTGAAGAACAGCCTCAAATGTGAATTAATGCAGCACAGAAGATGAAACTTGGTGTGGCCATTGCTCAAAAATATCTTATGAAGGCTTGTCAAAACTGTCATAGAAACATTAAATATTATTGTAATTGTGAACTGTGCTCGCAGTATATTTGGCTGTCGTTATACAGTGCCTTGATTTTCCTCAATACTTCAGTGAATCTGTCATTAATTTAGCACAGACTATGTGCATTCTAGTGATGCAGACTTGTGACAAGTCTTCTGAGAGAGTTGGTTCTTTTGGATTCATTCACCTATATGACCCATTCTTTTGGCTTCCATGTCTCTTCAATTTTTCTTGTTTCACCGAAACCACAGAATTTGAACTTAATCACTCAAATTGTGTATTACTATAGGCTATTATTCATGTGTCGACTCTATATAATGTTAATACAAATGAGTCTCATAGCGAAGACATTAGGCTAACTGGTTGGCAGTAAGCCTACAATACGAGAATCATATCAAGGGCCATGTGGCCCTCGCAATATAGGTTTATGTTACTGAAAAGTATTTACAATTTACATTACTAGTGGTTTGACAATAAAATGCAAGGCTATACAGCGTAGGTTTTTGGTTCTTGTCACCTTGTTTAGTATGCAAGCGAAGCTCACCACTGGGTCAAAGCAGGGTGCATCTTGGGTTGAATGGAATGGGCAGTTGTAATACGTAGCCTGATTGACTGTTGAAGAACATTTAAAAATGAAAGCTGAACTTGAAAATGAATGAAAGACACTTCCTGTAAGACAAAATTACATTAACCGGCATTTCATAGCAACATCAGTTTGGTGGGCTATATTTCCCTGAAGAATTTATTTGAATGGATGAAAAACACACTTGCCAAATGTCATCTCTATGTTTTAACCTGTTGCTTTGACTTTTGCTGCAAAGGATCGTAGCCTAGGTGAGCCAAATGAATGTCTCTTTTGTTGTAGATTTAACAAAGTCATTCTAAAATAACCTCTGGCTCCTGAACGACCCATCATAAGCACTAACAGCATTTGCAGCTGTTTTACAATAAGCAGCATGTACTGCACTTGGTATCTTTCCCAATGGATCAAACCCCTTTGTGTTTACATGAGGTCAGAGGATGCAGAAATTAATGTTTGTAAGGAGTAATAGTCTGTGGCCATTGTTGTTATTTCTGTGGGAAACCCTGAAAAGTGCCAAACTGTTGTATACATATGGGAAATGGCCCAACAAGGTGTAATTTTGCAGGTGGCTTACCTGCCATCCTAATAAGCTGAGACCCAGCAGGAACCTCCATGCTCAACATGAGCACTTGACTGGCAGTACGGTACTTCTCTCTGCTGGTCCGCTCCATTCCTCCCTAACTGCTCCCTAACTTCCTACCCATTGGTTGAGTTCATAGAAGTCACTGTGACATCATCCGTTGACTCTCCATGGGCTTGGTGAAAAGCATTTTTTTTTATAAGACCGGGAAGTAGTTTGTGGGTGCTGCCATGTTGCAATAATTGAAGCCACAGACTGCACAGGGACACGTCCGATCGTCCACTAAGCATGTTAGATATAGTGACCCGGTAGTGACGCAAACTCTCCGTGATTCATCCAAAAATGATTACTGTCTTGTCCAAATAGCACAATAACTTAAATTGGCATATGGAGAGACATTAGATGAAGGAAAAACACCTACATTTTCTTGTGGAAAAAAATTATTGACTTTGTATTGTGACTGAATACCATTGACATTAAAACGGGTGGCTGAAACACCTATACTGGAGCCAACTGTACGAGCACAAGTTTTTTCTTGAGTTGTCACCATTGAAAAGCAGCAATTTTTTTGTCTTTTCTGTCTCATGACTAAACACAACCTGCCTCCAATTCAGAATAAGAGTCCCCTATCAAATGAAAAAAAAAATGAAATAATGAGTCACTGAAGTCAGTCTACTCTGTCTGCAGTCTGTGTATATCCTCTTTAATTGAAAAATTTCCTGGGAAAACTCAAGAATCACATGCAGATCGACTTGCTAAATTATTACTTAATTAGCCATGGTAATGATTTTTAAATCTCCCTTTTTGTATGCAAATATCTATCTTATGTTAGCACCAACACAAATTAGAGCAAAGAATATCTTCTGGAAACTTAAATAGACATGTTGAGAAGCCTTACTTTGGCTCCCATAAACCAAAGAACAATAATTAAAATTCAACAGATTGAAATGACGATGATGAAACAATCACAATTTTCCCAGAATAAAATAGGCTTGAAATGTCAAAATATTGACTGCTGAACTCACTTATAATTCACCAGGGATGAATACAGGGAATATGTGTTCTTGAAAGGACATTTCTTGCTGGTGTCATTTGACATTAAACCAGTGACATCATTGTGATTTTTTTTTTTTTCCAAACCAAGCTTCTGTCAGGCAGTGGTAAATAGCTGCCATAGCTGCTTGTGGTGTTTTCTGTGTTTATAGATAAATGCTTCAATCAACCTTTCTTTAAATTTCACTGACAAATAAATACAATTATTCATGCTTATCTTCCTAAACATAATTTGACAAGATTCTGTCTGCAACTGCTGAACCTTGAGTAAAATTGTTCAGTATATTTTCAATTATCAGGGAAAACAAATTAATCACAAACAAAAAAAAAAAAACTCTGGTTTTTGGTTGGAAACAGAACCTAGGTTAACCCTCACAATTCAAATGAACTGCTGACTGTATGTCAAACCAAACATTTTCCTTGAAGGATATATTTTTCAAAAAAGTGTGCTTGAAATATATCTCCTCCAAATTCAACCTGTCTCATCATGCCACAGATTTTATTTCATACAGTAACTTATTTATTTCAAAATAACTGCATATCTTGGGTCCACTTATTGATAAAATTGTTTTATACTTATAAAAGCCTTCATGCACACTGATGTCTTCATGCCCCCACTCTCTCTTGTTCATGTTTTTCAGTCTCTATGCAAACTGAAAAATTTTAAAATATGAAAAACAAAATATCTAACTCTGCACATATTATAACCCCCCCCCCCACACACACACACACACACACACACACACACTTTCTATGTATGCTCATTTTCATTCTGTCACTCCCCCAAACCCCAAGAAAAGTGCAAATTCAGATTGGGGCTAATCCACCGCTGTTCACTGCCGGCTTTAACATGTGCCATGTGCAGAAACCAGAGAGCCTGATTGTATTGGAGCCGGGGCTGGCCTAACAGGTGAACGGTGGAAGGGTGTGGGTCCGCTGTCGCCCTGGGGAATGCGCTTGTAGATGGTTTGGGGGTGCCTGGGAGCCTTTAGCATGTGTTCTGCCCTGCACATTAACACGGGCCCCAGAGGCCTCCTGTTCTGGCATTCTGCTGGACCTGCCCTCCTCCAGATCCTCACCCTCCCGTGTGCTGGGCTGGGGCCGCATGCATGCGGGATACTGGAGCGCTGGGGTGTGGCCCCATCTACAGATCCTGAAGGATTTAGCACGTCCCGAAACGTCCTCTGCATTTCTGATCGAGGGGTGCAGCTGGGATCCTGTACTCCCCCCCCCCACCCCCCCCCCCAACCACCACCCATTTTGTGAAAACAACAAACCTCCTAGGTACAACTTTGATTTAATGCTCCTTAAATACATATATACACATTTCGATTCATTTTAATGAGACCCATAGTTAAAGATAACAAGGGGCTCTAATTCTTTAATGTCAGGGATGTCTTAGACCTTGTACATTACTGCCCAATGTAAATTTTTATGCACTTCGTAGTTCTCAGAGAGTATAAAATTCACACAACATATCTGCATACTCACACAAACACACACTCAGACAAATTAGCCCGGCCCACATACAATATTCTCTATAGTTCTTTTATTTATTTTTATTTTTGAGCATTTTGTGTGCAGCTGTATTTTCTGTAAAGAAAAAAAAAACAATAATAAAATTTAACAGACTTGGAATTTCCCTGCAGAATTTAATGTTATTATTTCCTTTGGGCTAGCAGGGATTTCCAGCTGGTTTGAACTACAAGCATTATCAGAATTGGGGTAGAAGCTAAATTTCTTCAATCAGGACAGTGATCAGATGAATCAGATGCTGGAGCGTCTGGCTAGATCTAACGCTGGCAGATGCCACATGAGACCGAACAAAAGTTGAGTGGGTCTGTTTCATCACCTAAGCAGATATATGTGCCCTGGTGGACTTCATGAATTTTTTCTTGTAATTTTCACTTACCTAAACGTATACCATTATGGTGCTAGGCTTTTTATTGGATGATACCAAATGGCTTTAAAACCGAACCTCTCAAACTCCCAGTGCCAAATTTCTTTTCCTCCAAAGAAAATGGGTTTCTCTGGGTATTAAACATATTTTTCACATAAGTAATGTTTCTTCCCAAAAATTATTCACCCACTGTGAAAAATCCATAATAATAAGACAACAATTTGTCATGTTTGACTTGTAAATATAGCAATAGGTTCATCTCTCTTTTCTTATGAAACCAGAAAACATTTCATAAGCTTTTCTGTTTTCTGATAGCTGTTTGAAGATTTTTAAGCCTCATCTTGCTATTTGTAATCTTTGGTGTCTGCTGGTGTTCAAACACATGTTTAGCATGTCCGCTTTGGTGCTCCAACTCTAACTCAGATGTTAAAAACACCATCTTTTCCAAAGTATGATCTTCATTGCCAAAGTAAACTTTATAGTAAGTATTTGTTTTGGAAATTATCCTGATTGCTTTGCAGATTTAATATTCCTTTTCTTCAGAAGGTGTGCCTATATACTTAAATGTCAGAAAATGCCACAGTCAAAACTTCTGTCACATAAAACATCATGCAGAGAAAAAAAGAAACATATATACAGATACACACTGACCTGTAAAAGAAGTTCAGCTTCATTCTGTATACAGTAACATGCAGTTTTTAAAGTATTTCACAGAACTTCAATGACAGGTTAGTGCTTATGAAACTAAATCCATTATTTCTTTGAAAGTAAAATGGCACTTGGATATGGGAAATATGAAACATCACATTTCTAGTTTTGGCATGCTGAAACTGAACAAAATGGTTGGGTCGAAAGGTCAAAATTCAAAGGAATATGAGTAAACAGTGTGGGTATACAAACAATACAATATGATATTCTTGGTAATTCTCACAACTACTTCCACACAGGAAATGGAGCATATATAGCCACTTCATTGGGGTTAAAGGTCATATTTCCAGGCCAGGCTGTGAGGTGGCCTGCCGGAGCTGCCCTGATGTCACAATGAATCATGGGACTGAAAGTCAGCTGCTGTTGCGGCCAACCTTTGTCTTACTCCAGTCAGCTCACTGACTGAATAAATTGAAGAAATACACTGTGGTTTTTTATCTTGCTATTTTAATTTCGGTTATTCTATTTTTTCATTTTTTAAATTAAGACTCTTTAGCCCTAATGTGAACAAATGAAACTAACAGTTTCTGCCTTATGGTGAAATCATGGTACAGCTTTTTTGATGTTTTTTTTCCCCCAGATTTCTAAAGACACTCAAAAGGGCTTTTAAGTTATCGAATTCATTCCAGCAATCCTTGGTCAGAAACACATTTTCAATGAACACTCTTTATCATGCTCGAGTTACCTTGCCGAAGTTTTGAGTCCCTATTGAATGTTTATGGGGTCACGCTCAATGAGTAAACCTGGCGCTGCCCCCCGCCCCCCCCGTCACCACTGACGACGGTCTACCTCGGCCACTTGTGCGAGCGGCGGCCTCCGCTCACACACTTCCCCGCGTCGTGGGCGCGAGTTCTAAAGCTCCTTTAAGGTCTCATTAATCCCTCTGTTCCCAATTTCACGCACGGTTTATAAACAGCTTGAGCCCGGGTGTTATTTTCACAACCCTTTCTCCGCTAATGCCGGATCCTGTAACCAAATTCCCTTCCTCTCTCCCCCCAGGAAGGGATTCTCATCATTTCTTTTTTTAAGGCACTCATCATCATCTCTGAAACCTTTGCTTAAAGTTTATCACAACATTAAAAGGGAACTGTTTGGTTAGTTTAACGGAGGGGTTAACATGTTTTGGTGTGTTTACAATCTTTCAGACATGCAGTACAGGATTATGCAAATGTACACGGATGTCTGTGACAAGAGAACACAAGATGCCATCTAACCAACCTCATACATACAAATATCTAGATGGGAGTAATGGAAAATAATATGTGCCAACAAATTTCTTCAGTATAAACTGGCTTTATCACTTCTATTGAATCTAATATGTATGTTGTCCGACATAGGAATGCAAGTCAGTGTGTGTTCAATACACGCTGTTTAGTGTAGATTGAGATATCCCAGGAGCAATGCTTTATCTCTGTTTCTCCAGTAGGCACTGACAGGGATTCAGTTGCTTTCATTGCTTACAAAGCATTAAATCATCACTTCCAAACTCAGCAAAGAGAGAAGGTCCAGCTTCCAGTGAAGCACATAAGTGTTTGAGAATGAACAAATATATTTGAGCAAAGATAGGCTGTCAATAAAAGGGTTCAGGAGGTTATGTGCATCGTGGTCACACGTCCAGGGCATCTCACACAAACAACAGGTGGAGAGATGTAAAATTATGGATATAGATAGTGATGGCACATTGAACTAGACATTGCCGCCTACAACGGCAGACCTCTATTTACCAGTGCAGGTCCAGCAGCACCCGCTGATTGAGATCACATGATTGGCATCATCACACGGACACAGTTTGTAATTAATGCTTTGGAGATTGCACAGTCAAAACAAGCATTAAATTAACTGTGTGCACCCAGGTGAAAAGGACACGGTGTGGGCGTCTTATAGCGAGGAGCTCGAGAACAAAATACCTCACGCTCCTCTTTGACACGACTACAATCAAAATGCAGCAACAACAACAACAAATTGGATGCTTTGAAAGGGAGAGAGAGAGAAAAAAAATCATTCATCTGGACAAACCATTCCAAAGCTAATTAAACTTCAGCAGCCGGGGTTGCTCTCATATAGTCTCTCGCATATGGCACTGGTTGTGCGGTCTGAGATTATCTGAAGTAGTCTTCAGCTCTGTTTAATTGTAGCGGTATACTTTTTCACAACACCGTAATTAGAGACAAGAGTGTCTGCACATTGCCACTGATGCACAATTACCAGGATAATATATTTCCCCAAACTCATCCTCGCTGGAAAATCAGAGGAATTATTGTTGATAAAAAAAAGATTTCCATTTGAAAATGTGAAAGATGGCCTGACTGCTAAACAGAGGAACTCCATGTCATGAATGCATTTTTCTGAGTGGGGATCTAGCCCTAGCCGTTATCACTATTTGTCTTTTTTCCACTGCTGATTTTTAACTATATCCATTAAAAACCGTGTTGAATCAAAGAAGTGCTTTGTAACGTCTGCTGGTAGAGGAGCTGTGGGCAGTTTTGGGGGGGTCACTTGGTGGGGGTTGGTGGCACAGGGAGGTTCTCTTGGAGGAAAAATGTTCCCCCATTGGTGAATACTGCCGAAGACACTGCCTCCTCGGCTGTTTGATTCTTTAAAATACATTGCCTTTATCTCTGGTGAATTTGAGACTAATTTACGTGCACCGTTTGCCATAGGTCATTCATACTTTCGGTCTCTCATTCTCTCTGTGTATCTCTCAGTCTGTATCTCACTTGAGGAACCACTCGGATTAATTTCATAATTTTGATTGCACCATTATTTGAAATTATTCATTTGTTCATTCAAGGCAATTGAAGGCAGAGGCTTTTTTGTTTCTTCGAAGAAAGCCACTGCACTCAAAAACAGTCAACATGCAAACTCATAGAAATGTTTGGCACTCAGAAGTCAAACTTTTTAATCAAATTATAGTCTTTATTTCAACTTCATTCACACTTAAGCCAAAATGCAATTTTTCACTTTGTTCTTCATTCTTACACTATTTGTCAAGTTGAAAAAAAAGCATTTTGACTGAAACCTCTAGCTGTTATTTTTTCATGATTACCATGCCAGTGATGCATTTTTTTATTTCCGTACTTACTGCATAAATGTGAGTTTACTGTGGAAATCGGCGCTGTCTGAAAGATATGAGGTAAGTCTGGCCAACCAGGAGTGTGAATTCATACTGATATAAAATGGTGGCCAGAGTTATGTGAGTTATGTGTGATCGGTGTGTGTGTACGTGTGTGTGTGTGTGTGTGTCTGTGTGTTTGTTGTTGAGGCTTCTTTTCTCACTTTTCACACACCAGCAGTGTTCATCCCAGTGTTTTATGGCCACGACAAACTGCTGGCTTTGACAGGACAGTTTACAAATTTACAGTCATAACTTGTACCTCTGTGGATACTGCTCTCTCTTGAAACTCTTTCTGGATGTTATTTATTTGCCTTGAGCTTGCTTTTTCTGTCCTACGGTGAACTGCAGTGCTGTTTACTTTGGACACATTGCCCACATTTATGCAGCTGGGGTGTAACATCTACAGCTTGCACAGTTTGGGATAAGTACTGGTACTTTGCTCCAGGGTCTGGAACAGAAACCTCAGAATGCACCAACTGGAGCTGAAACCAATGATCATTTGGGGTGCCAACTGTGTACTTCTGATATGCCTGCACTATTGCCCCTCGTTACCTGACATGGAATGGGTTATCATGCAAGTAATCCTGTATGAGATTTTTTTAAAAAATGCTTCAGAGAACTAATCTAATGGTCCACTGCCCAGGCACAGTATATAGGTGTACAGGACTTGAGAGGGGGGGCGGTGGGGGCCAGGAGGAGGGGTTAGGGCTAGGGCACTTGCAGAATGTTAACCAGACAAAATGTGGCCTACTGAAATTCTGTGAACTCAGTTTTGCTTGCCTTTCACTGTGGCATTCTAAATAATTTTTCAGAGACAAGGATTGAACACTAACTACAGGCCAACCAATGTGTAATAAATAAGTAGTCTTTAAAAAACTATTAAAAACAATTGCATTGTGTCTCACTTGTTGTCTCTTGAAGCAATGTGGTACAGAAAGCATGTCTAATGTGGTCTGCACATTATTGCTACCATCTGCTTCTTCAGAAAATGCATTTTTTATATTGAAAGTGCATTTCTGTTTGCTTCAAGTGTGTAATTCTTCCCAAATTTTTTACTGCGTCAGCAGTGCAAGTGAGAACAGTCTGAATCTTGAATAAGACAAACGGGCTCACTGCAAGTCAATTAAGGGTCTTAGCTGAGGTATTCCAGATGTGGAACCATCTGTTTGTCTTGTGACAAAGAGAGAGAGCTGGGGGAGGGGGGGAGAGGGCACTAGAGGAGGAGCTTGGTTGGGAAGAGGGGAGGAGTCAGATAGGGGAGATGGGAGTAGTCAGTCAAGGAAGAGGTAAGCATGCATAAACCTATCAAAACAATTCTCGGTATATAAACAAGCATATAAGCAAATGCATATACATACTCAGACTCATAGATATATTTATGCACACAAACACATAATCATACTTTCACACATTGACATACATACATACACTTGGACTTGCCTTGTGAATATGCTTGGTTCATTATTCTGTACCAGAGGATTGCCAGTGCAGCAGTTGATCTTGAAATCTTAAATCTTTCCCTCAGTCCCAAAACCAGAGGAGAGACGTGTTGCCTCTTTATCGGGTGCAATAGTAAAATAAAACAGTCTGACCTAAGAAATAAAAAAACATAAACCGCTCAGTAAAGTTAGCTTTCTGAATGGTTACAAAGTGTTTGGGTTCCAGCACACATCTACAATATAATACTTTAATTAATATTCTCTGGTCCCAACACAGTGTAAACCATTATGCATCAGTGTAAACTCTTACATATGAGATGTCTTTTCATAACACATGTTTTCTGCTTGTTTTAGCAAGGCAACATAAGACCTCTTTGGAATGTGGACATACAAGCTGGAGCAAATGCTCTCAGGGAATTGGCTGTAGTAGAAACACACAGTCTCACATTTACACACAGATGCACGTGCACAGGTTCACATTAATTTGTACATATACAATGAATCACATGTATATATATGTGCAAAGATGGCGTCATACTCTCACATACCCACGCACCCAGTCTTGCATTCGCATACAAGCACATACAGTATATACAATGAGTACATATTCTCCCATACACACTCAGTCTTATACACACTCACAAATACAAATGGCCACACACAGACTCACAAAGCGGTACTCTCCTTGTCCTCCACACACACACACACACGCGCGTGCACACACACAACCACACTCACACACCTTGGCTGTAGATTTATGGGTGGGCTAACAGCAGGAGCCCCCACCTGCACAAACAGTGTTCCCCCATGCTGTTTATTATGCTAACAAGACTGACTGGGGAGTACTGGGTCCAGTCAGCAGTGCAGGCAATGCTAGACTGGGCCTTGGGCAACCTGGGGTACGGTCTAAAACAGCTCACGGGGATCCCTCCAAAACTCAGCCCACTCCACCTGGATTCAGCTATTGTGTGTAAACCTGTCTGGGTTTTCTCTTCCCTTTCAGTCCCTGAACCTGAGATTTAAAAACACCTCTGCATTTTCTTTAGCCAATTTGAAAAGAATGGGAAGAAACACAATCCTGGCTTGAATGGTACAAAGTTATGCCTCTTTGTCTTTTATAGGTGAATTTTGTATTTTGAATTTTCCCCACTTATGTCAGCCAAATTCATGGGGGAAGATTCACAGGGCTTGGCTACAGTGTAGACTGTACGCTGTTTCTCACAACTCACAGAGGGACTGATGGGAAATCCACCCGGCATGCACTTTTCAAAAAAAAAAAAAAAACACTCCAAAGCCTGAGAATTCCTCCATTCATTCAACACATTTTCCATGGCACTGTTTAGATCAGGCACTCGATACCAATACATCTTTCTATACTGTCTCTTATTATTGAGAAGCAATGGCAGATGTTGCAACCAAATGTCTCCTAATGATGATGTCATTAAGTTCGAAAATGAATGACCCAACAGCTGTTTTAATTTGTAATTGGACAGAAGCCTCTGTATTAAGCGGTTTTTTTCCAAGTTTCAATTCAACTTTTTGACACCTGTTTAAAAATATGGTGCCAATTTTGACACATTTTTTTAAAGAAGATGAGAATGATTTCTTGAATGTGCGTAATGTTTTCTGTGCTAACAGTTATGGAACTTTCTTCAGTGCGCATTGACATATATTGGAGAGAGAGCAAGGTTACTTGCGTACAGCACTACCTGGGAGATTGTCACATATTTTAAAATAGTTTTTCTACAAAAAAAAAAAAATTTGTAGGCAGTATATACCCCTGAGGCCCATGCCTCAAAATGGTAAAAACATCTGGACTGGACAAGGTCAGTTCCTGAGGTGTATGTATGTATTGGCTGAGATGAATTTGATAGGGTGGGCTAACATTAGCCACTTAAGCCCCAGTATGGTGGAGAGTGAGCCCTTTGCACGGACAGGGGTTACTGCGAGAATGGAAATGTGAAGGAATTTGGGTTGGAATTCTTCAGCCGCTCTAGATTGCAGTCTACATTCAGTCTGGGCCTCTGCGGATTTAAAATGTTACTTCTGGAGTGGCAGGTTTTTGTGGTGTCCACAGACGTGTTAAAAAGGCCACTGGTGGGAATCAGACCTCCTTGGTCCCCTCACACCCTGGTCCAGACAGGAAGTCTGCATAACTGAAAGAGCTGTAGGCCAAGTGTCAACCCCCAACATGTGCTCTCTCTCCCTATCTCTACTGTATGTCCCTCTCATTCTCTCTCTCCCACTTCAGAAAACTTTAGTATATGTACACTCCTGTTGCCGAAGCATATCCTGAAATAATAAACCAGGTAAGAAGAAACATAACAAATCAAAGAACAGCATATTATCTCTCTGGCTCTCTCTCTTTCAGAGACACACGTGTCCAAATATTTATCTTTCTCCCTATACGCCATTAATCCATACACATCCTCTCTCTCTCTCTCTCTCTCTGACTCAAATACTTACAAATACAGAATGTGTATGTCTTTAGCTCTGAATGGAGGAAGAAGCTTCCCCCTGGGGTGGAGGGTTAGAACTGCAGCTCAGCAGACAAATGCAGTTGGGATGGAGACAGTGGTGGGTGCTCATGGTGATGTTGGGGGAGCAGGCATGTGGAGATTACAGGGACTTCATGTGATGGTACAGTAGTCGTCACATACCCCTTACTCCTAGAATACTGGGATATACCATAGCAAGGAAGCTTACTCTCAACTGGTTTTGAGAATTCAAAAGCAACTCATCTGCACCAGTTGAGAGTCAATAACTGTGAGGTCATGTTATATTTTGACTCATGTATTAAACAATACACTGATTTAATGCACAGAACAAGAGAGAAACAACATTTCAAACCACCCCTATAATCCCAAGCCCATGGCCTGGTTCATACCATAGAAATACAGTACTGTGCAAAAGTCTTAGGCATCCTAGATTTTTAAATATAATATATAGTATATATTTGGTCTCAGATGTTTATTTTTTGTTTTCTGCATTAGTGTGTCAGTAGAAAAGAGCAAATATGAGTTTTCCAAACATGAATTTTCCAAAAAATGAAATTTTACAGATACATTTTTGTATTTTGTTAAATAAAGTAATATTTTAAGTAATAGACTACTTTTCAGATAAAAACCTGATTACCTGGAAGGCCAGAAGCAAGTGAAACAGCCAAAATCTGCTGAAGAACTGTGGCAAGTTCTCCAAAATGCTTGGAACAAACTACCAGCCGATTTTCTTATAAAACCGCAGGACAGTGTACCTAAGAGAACTGATGCAGTTTTAAAGGCGAAGGGTGGTCACACCAAACATTGATTTAATTTAGTTTTTAACTATTTACTGCTCTTTATAGTATTTTTTCGATATTTATAACCTCTCATTTCATTATTTTTGATGAAGTGCATCTTAGCTGCACTGCATTTTTTATAGGTGCATAAGACTTTTGCACAGTACTGTACATGTAATATTCATGTAAAACCTAGATTCTGTGCTACAAGCCAACAGAAATGGTATATGTTGCCATTTGAAATCTCAGACGTTTAAGACTTGAAATGGGAGCTAATTACATTTAGAAAGGTAGTGAACTTTCTCATGAAGAACTCATCTAGTCAGCCAAGGACAGAAGTCAGAATGTCCATGTGAATTAATTATTAAAATGAAATATCAATGTAGGAAAACCAGCGGTGGTGGCGGTTTTTACTGATTAGTATAAGTAGGCTAACATCAAAACAGATTCTTAGGAGATGTGATTCAGAATTGTATTTTTTGAATTTGATATATTATTTATTTGAATTTGAAATCAGCCCATTTACCACATTTAAATTCAACAGCATTAGTGCATATAATTTCTCATTGATTCATGAAATTATGGTAATATCTGACTTGCAGTTGACTACAGCATGTGGTATTTTAATCATGACATTTTCAAATATAATTTCCCTAATTATATGTGAAATATAAAATGAAGGCAGTTTCAGCTATAATACAGGTGTGATAGTTATTTACCCATTAGCTAGTTTGCTTAATAATTATATGTGAGATCTAGTGGATAGCTAGTAAAAAAGCTGGATGTTTTTTGATTTATCGTTTGTCCTGATTTGTTCACTGCATTTTCATTTATTTGCTATTAAAAAGTACATTGAGATTGAATGATTCTTTAGACATCTTTATAACATACAACATTCTGTTTAGAAAACAAATTCACCAAATGGAGCTAGCTGTTTTGAATGTTGTGGATTGTACGCTGACCAAAACAGATAGTTACCATTTCTTATGTATTTACGCCTGTACATGTAAAATCTTTTTTTTCCACAGATACACTGGATCTATAATTAGCCAGCTATGTGGTGAAATGATTTTGACATGGTGTCTCCACCCCTCCTCCTTTTGGCACAATCGGATAATATTGACTCACCAGTTCTGGTTCCAGAGTGACGGTCCTGACAGCTCCTCAGACACCCCAATTGAGTCATCATGCTGATCTGTCTATATCTAACACCCCCCCCCCCCCCCCAATTTAGACCTCAGCTGCTCTGTCACTCTACCAGGGTTACCTGAGTACTAGCGCCAAGTTGCATGAACACATGCAAACATGAACACATGCATATGTTTGCACATACACCCACATTCACGTACAAGTTCATGTACAGAGACATAGACTGAGAGAGAGAGAGAGAGAGAGAGAGAGAGAGAGAAAAAGAGTGTGTGTGTGTGTGTGTGTGTGTGCTGTGTGAGTCTGTCTGTCTGTGGGTGGTAGGGGAAAGTGTCCTCAGGTGCTAACACTGATCACCACATTGTTTGCTGTGTTTGCTCAGAGAATCAGTCTGCCCCCACACCACCCCTTGCCCTACTCCCCCCTGCCCTGGACAACCCCCTCCCCCGCTCCTCCCCAGTCCCCTATTACAGCCTTCATTACAGACGTTCGATCGGCAGACTCTGCCGACAGAATGGGCCCTTCTTCCCTCTTCCCCTCTCAGACTCTGGCTCCAGTTGGATTTTCTCTTTTTGCAGCGAGGGATTTGAATGATTTTACTGTTGGCCCCATTCCGAGACAGCACGCTGAGTCCCGCATGTATCCCACACAGTGGCTGCCAGAGGCTTTAAATTTGGCATGGGCCGTGATTCGTCTGGTGCCTATCACTGTGCCACGATCTCAGGAAAACGAACATTGCCCTCTTGTTCCTGAAGATCATTAAACAGAATGCTGTCACTGTAAATGCTGGCATAATGCAGCTCTTCTCTGTGGTATTTATATGCTCCTCTTGCCAGGGAGATTGCTATGCTATGCCTTCTGGGATTACCCAGATCTTTGTAATCACCACTACTTTTCCAGGACTGGAGAATGAGTATGAGAGAAAGTACCTGATGGGATCACGGTGAGTTTCATTGCGACCTTGCTGGTAAAGGTGCTCACTACAAGCGAAGTCTGGAGCCTGGTTACATGACTGGGCTTTGGCCTTCAGCGATGTCTTCGCTCTTTTATGAACTAAGAGTCAGTTGTGATGTTTCACAGTTGGCTTTGCGCCATCAGGTGTAGAGTGGGTTGAAGGTGACTGGTGTCCCACTGCTAACCCAACAACATGTCAGATGCCCACAGGCTACCTGTTGAATTGGTGAGTAATAAAGCTTTCCTTCGATTTTAGCTAGAGGGTGTAAAATAGTCACTAGCTCACAGGCTACTGCACTGAAGGATCGTGCACACTTTAGCTTCAATGCTACTGGCGTGTGGTCATTGGAGGCACAGTGGTACCTTGAGAGACATGATTGTCAGCTCTAACCTGGGTTTTAATGAAGCCATGGCAAAGGTGTATAGTTTTCACATAAGCATTTGACAGGTGCATGCATTCTTGTTCTTTCACCATGTTATGAGTGTACATCTAAAAGTGGAATGTGTGCATTTGTGAACAGGGGGGCAAGGACAAGATTGCTCTTATCTACTCATTTTACATGCATTTGATTTGACACAAGCATTCTAGGTCACACATGAATCCTGATAAGTTAAATACCTTATTCCTGTAACACAACACACATGCGGTGACATGACGGTGCATTTTGTGAAGTCTTCATGCTTGTCTTTTGTGACTGCTGTTGCTGTTGGTTCTTATCCAACATCTATAACACTGTCATTACACAGTAGTAGCTATGTTATACCAATAAAAACACCTTTAAACTGCAAAGACTTGTTAAAATTTAAAATGCAGTACAGGGTGTATAAAGACAAGATATTTTGTCTGCGTAGCTTATGAAGATTCTTGCTTCAATCAAATGCACAAGTATTTGAATGAGATGACAGATTCTAAAAATATGAGCCCTGTTTCTCGAGTTTAATCATCAGCTTCATTAATGCCTGTTATTTACGCTCCCCTCCTCTCTGAGGGTAATACATATCAAATGGCCGTGTGGTGTGACGGCCGTTAATTGTTGCCAAAATAACAGCTGTGCGCTTCTCTCCGCCGCCTCGCCCACTACACGGAGTGTCTGAAGTCGAGGGTCTGGACTCCCCTGAACGACAATAAAACTGTCACTGCCATCATCGCCAGATTCCGGTGAGAAGGGTTTGGCAAGTCCTAAATTCAACAAACCAACACAGTCAGGCTCGTCAGGGTCTGATCTTTCTCTCTCCCCCTCTCTCTTTCTCTCTCTCAAGTTCAAGTTCTGTGCTTTAGCAGCATGACATAAAATGAGAAGCAGAAAATTGGTGGAAAAACAAATGTAAGCACAATCAAATCTTGATGACAAAAATTAAGTATTTCTCAAGTTTTGACCTTGAGGATGCAAAGACCGTGTTAGAAAAATTGTAATGATATTAGCAACAGCAAGTTTTATGACAATAATGTAAATAGGTAAGGCCACACAGCTTCATCCCTCCCTAAAGGGAATTAGAGGTCTGAAAATAGATTTTGGAAAACCAATTTTATGATGGATCATTTATAATGTCTCTCTTTATCTCTCTCTCTCTTTCACCATCTCTCTCTCTCATCTACCAATGGAGGATATTTTGTGACTCATAAAAGCAGTAAAAGCTCACCCGATCTAATCAGATGATCTCTGTGTAATCACATCGCCTGGTCTGGTGGTATTGTGTGCCGCTTTGAACTGCAGCAAAAAAAAGAAGAAGAGGGTGGGTCAAACGGATGTATAACATTACGAAACACGCTGTGTTCCGCCAGGGGTCACTGGGCAGAAGGGGGTGCCAGGAGCAACACCAGCACGCCACGATCGAGGCGGCGAGGAGGAATTTGAGCAGGGCGATGAATGTTGGTCACTGTTGCCATCGGCGTGGGGGGCAAGGCGTCTCCCAGCTAATTCCGATAAGCTCTATGTCCTCCCCGCTCCTTTATTCATTATCAAAGACATGTCTGCATAAAGAAATCCACCTCTGCTTTCCAGTCCCGGGCTTAACCTTTGATTTCAGAGACGTTACTCTAGTCTCATCAGTCGGGGACCGAACCCCTTGACTCCTCCCTTGAACCAAAACACAGTTTGGGAGCCATTCCATTCCAAGACCCTTCCTGTTCAATCTCCCTCTCCCCCAACCCCCAACACACACAATGCGCCTCTCATTACTTATGTCTCCCTCTCTCTGTCTTTCTTTTTCTCTCTCATGCTCTCTCTCTATCTCACATTCTCTCTCTCTCTCATGCTCTCTCTCTGTCTCTCTCGCACACACACACACACACACACACAGTTCAGGTGATTCTGTTTGTATAAAAACACACCAGACTGCTCTGAGCAGTAGCAGGCTCCCTGCATCACTGTTCCCAGCTGCTCAGCCCGTATCTGGGAGCCTTATTTACACCATGATCCCCAGAATGACCTCCGACGGCAGCAGCAAACACTGAGACGGGGTCAGACAGATAGGGCCATCAGAGACAATAAGGCCGGTCAAACACTAACTGTCCCTCTGACCCTCAACCCCTTTTCAGTCACCCCGGGCGGACAAGCGAATGACCGAGCTGAGCGAGCCGACACGTCGTCCGCTGACCGATAGCACAGACGCGGAAATAACCTCGAAAACACAGCCGAAGAGAGATTGTGAAAGTCTTACATTTTTGTCTTCGCGGAATACAGATTTGTCAATGAATGTGTCACAACTGTTGCACTGTGAGTTTGTGTCCAGTGGCTGTTGTGAACAAAAAGGAAATCATTACTCAGTACGACCCCAGTGCCAACAACAGTGCAATCTGTATATCGAAAAAATCTGTTTTCAGCAACACGCAATGCAGATTTTCAGATTATGGCATTATTGCATTCACACTGCCTTTTTTAACCAGATAAATTAAAATAATTTCAAATGAAAAGGATAAATAAACAACAGCGTAGGAATTAAAAAGACTGAGACTGAATATTCATTAATAGTGCATGAATACACAGATATGTCCCGATTTTAGTAACCAGTTCTTTTGTAAATCCATCAGGCAGACAGCTGGACTGTGCACTTCAATGCCTACCTCAAATAACATTAGCAAAAGAAAGTAGTCACCAATTTATAAGTATATAAACTTTACACATTTGCGAATGTATATGCTGCAAGGTTGCTATGGACACTGTTGAGATGGGAATATACACAACAGAGCAGAAGTACATGTTCTAACTTTACTGTTGGCAACCCTTCAACCCTTCACCTCCTGAATAAAAAATTGCCTAACATTTATTAATTGGATCAAGCATCAGCAATGAGTTTGTTCAGAGTGGATAATATGATTACCAGGGCTTTATTATGCATTTATCAGTCAATCCTATTCATTATGCATTGCCAGGTGAAATTTCACCTGTCACTCAAATTTAATTCTCCTCACTCGGTTTCTGGGTGCGCACTGTACACCTGCTTTATATTTGTCTTCAACACGTGAGCGCCCAAACAAGCCTGCTGGGTAATCCACTTCCTGCTTGTCCTCTGAATTAGCAGCTTTGCCATGGGAGCGTGACAGGCGGTGTCACCTGTGGGGCGGCCGTGGGTCAGGGGTCAGAAAGGAGGCGGGAAAGCGCAGGTGTGGCCCGGTGAACCTTCCGCAGGAGGGCCGCTCTGACAGCCAGCGCGGGAGAGAGCGGGACGCGCGGATCAAGAGAGAGCGTCCGCGAGCGGCGGCGCAGGGAAAGAGCGGGAAAAGAAGCCGAGCTGCGGGTGGGCTTTCTGCGCACGGCGTCGCGCAGGGGGAGGGGGCGGAGTTGTGGGGGGGAGGGGGGTGGGGCGTGGCCCCCGGCGCGGATCCTGGGCCGCCGTGTTTGATGGATTTGAGTCGGAGCTCTGTGACAGGCGAGATCCTGGCAGAGAACACGTTACTGAGGCATGTTTTACATCATTAGAGACACTCTGTCTCCGTCTCCGATTTCGCTCCTGGGGAGAGGGGTGACCCCCGCCAGCGCACGGGGGCAGCGGGAACAGTGGAGGGGGTTGGGGGCACGGGTGGGGGCAACGGTGGGGGACCGTTGCGGGTGTTACAAGCTGTGAATTATGGATCTGTGCATGGACCACACAAACCTGACCACCGAGCAGTAAATCCGGGCATATTACCTGCGGTGACAATATTGTCTTTGAAGAGGCAGGGGTGGGGGTGGGGGGGGGAGTGGGAAGGGGGCTGTCACTGTTTGTTTAATGTAGTGCGATCGGTGGGTTTAATAGGACGGTGGGGGAGGGAGGGTGGGGCTGCAGGATGGGCTGGTGGCTGCTCCTGACCCCCTGGTCCACTATGTCTTTATTTCATGGCTGACAGAGCGCATGCCAACGTGTGGCCCAGCATTCCTCGCTCCCGGTGATTTATGGCCTACAGCTGCTCGGCCCGTCTCTCTCTCTCTCACCAGCTGGACCTCAGACGTGGCCTCCCGAAAATCCACCTCCAAGTCCGGAGAGAGGGGGAGACAGGGAGGAAAAGAGAGAGAGGGAGAGAGAGAGAGAGACAGAAAGAGGGAGAAAAAAGAACACTTGTCAAGAAAGTCATCTGAATTCAGCACCCCTGCTCCCCATTGATCTGGGCGCGGCGACTGAAAGCAAAATGTTTGGATTATTTCATAAGCCAATTAGCTGTGAGAGAGCCTATTCTGCTGCAGCTATTGACCCAACCTCAACAGAAAGTGCTTATTGTCTCCACGCTCAATAAAGGATCAATAGCAGGCGAGTGATTGGATTAGCCGAGCAATCAATGCTTTGTGCTAATATATTAACAAGATAATTAGCGTGTCCTATCAGAAGGAAGCCAAGCGGCCATCATTACATAAGTGTGCGTTGACGATCCTTTAAGTTGAGAAAAGGAGTGTTTTATGGTATTTTATTATTACGTCTAAAGCATTTGATGTGTATCACTTGTAGAATTTCAGAAGCTTTGCTATCAGGCATCTTTGTGTCAGCCTGATATTTTGTTATGGTAGCTCATGTTAGCTACCTTTTTTGTGAATAACGGGCAGATAAATAATGATGAATAAGTTGAGATTCTCATTAAATAATTTGGGATTTGAACCAGAACGCTTCTGGCTCCAGGAGAATTTTGTTAACTTCTGATTCACACTGTAAATCTCGTAACATATACTTTACAGGTAGCATAAGGTGCTAGGAAACAACCCTGTCTTTGACAACACGTTTCTTTGATTTCAGTACCTGCCTGTGATTACATAGAGATTTTTAAGGGTAAGTGAGGAGAAAGTGAGCAGGAGTGAAACAGAGGCAAAGAGATATACGGGGAGACAAAACAATATGCAGTTGAAAAAAAATTATCATCACACCAGAAAACCCTACACAAACACACACGCGCGCGCACAGAACACCCAGCAATGTACAGGAGGTCATTCTGTTTGTAATGATATAGAAATATTCTGCTAGAACATGGTTGGTGTGTTTGCATATGAGTTAAATATTTCATTTTGGTCCCAGCATTGAATTTTATATATGACTGCATTTAAAGTGCATGTACTTTAGAACAGAAAGATTAAACAACTGTTAACCATGAGACGAATGTATACAGCCTAACTTTTGAGACAAAAACACAACACAATGCACAGCAGTATATATCGTGCGGTCAATTTTTTGCCATTTTCCACCCAACTGATTTTGAAAGCATGGTAAAATTAAGGAGATCCGATCATGTAAAGCTAAGTATTCTCAAACACTGTCACGTTTTAGGCTTTCTGCGCTCTTGTTAGCTGTTAAAGGGACATTATTCCTTTGAAGAGCACCAGCCTTTGTCTGCGAGAGAAGACTGGCTTAGCTACGCTGCTTGGTATTCAGCCTGGCTTTGTGGAGTTGGCTGCCATATGTGAGAGAGAAACAGCAATGTAAGTACTTAAGTAAAGTTTATATTTGCCCAGGAATTTTGTGAGCTTTGCTTTACTTAGTGGAAAAACAATAACTAGACAGACGGGGATGCTACCATTTTAAGCACTTATGCAAAGTTCATATTAGCAATGGAAATTCTAACCTTGGCATGAATGTTCAAACAGCCACACATAAAACTCGCTGCAGAGAGACCCGTTTTTTCCCCTTGAAAGAGAGATCTGTGTTTGGACATTTTGAAACGTATTTACCACAAAGCAGGGAGAAATTATCCAAACCATAACTGTCCATTTTTGTTTCGTCTTTTTGTTTGGCTGCTTGCTCAATTTTAAAAGTAAACAAGGTCTCTTCATAAGGCTAATTCAGGAAAGTGTTTTAAATAACAAATCTGATCTATTTGTGTGATGTCCCTGCGGTAGAACATTGCATATGATGATTTATACAATAACATGCCTTTGGGAAGTTATACATCTGTGAGATTAAACTCTGTGCATGCATGCATGCATGCGTGTGTGTGTGTGTTTAGGTGTGTGCATGTGTGTGTGTGTGTGTGCGATGGTGCCCTTGGAGAGAAGGAACGAATGTCTCATGTTCCAGAATTTGATTCTTATTAGTTCATTATGCATTTTAAACAGTAAACAGGAGAGAATATTGAAAACATTTTTAACTACTAATGTCATTTAAGAGACCCTTGGATAAGTTGTTAAAATGTGCGTGGGTGTTACTACACTTACATGATCTGACTCAACACTAGAAAATAAATTCATAAACTTCTGGTCTGTAAAGTGTTACAAAGGAAGACAGACAGAGCCAACCTAAAAAGGCCCAAACAAATTTGCTATTGTGATGTCAACTAAAATGACTATCAGCTTTTTTATGCCCATATTAATGTAGATTGTCCTTTCTGCACACAGAAAGAATTGTCCTTTCTGCTTGTGCAGATGACTAAATTGTCTTTATGCCTTAAGATTCCCGTGTATTGTCTGTTGCCCAGGATACAGGGCACATACTGTAAATGTCTTAATAATGATGTAATGGCAATAAGTGGTTTTGCACTCCCACCAAAAAACCATTCCAAATTTTCTTTTATGTAATTTTCATTTCACTGCTCTGTACACCAGTCCCCAACGCCTCCCTCCTGCCCCAATCCAGGAGCCGGACCCTTGCTAATGCTCCTTGTCCTGTGCTGTCCCCCAACCCCTCCATTGACAGAACGACCTAGAAATGGACAGACAGAAATAAATGTGCTGATGGACACAGACACACAGGCTGAGAGATAGAGACAGGCAGGCAAACAGACAGTCCGCACAGCAGCTACAAATGAAGGGACAGGATTGGTTGTTTCATGCTCATGGATCAAGCACTGTCCTCATCTCTCCTGTTTGTCACAAAACATAAACACTTTCGTCTGTTGTAGTAAAATTTTGCTGAATTAATTCACACCTTTCTCTTTCTCACTGAATCACTATAACATGTAAAGTTTTCTGTGGAAAGATAATGCAAAAATTATAAATGAATAAATTCTAATCAAAATCTGCAAAACAATTTTAAAAAACCCCAACCAGCCAGAAGCTAGAAACAATGTGCTAATCATTTGGTGTGACAGTTAGCCACTGCTTGCTGCTTGAGGAGGCTGAACCAAGATGTATCCACTGTTTGTTTGCTTGAAGACAAGCGGGGCAGCTCTGTTAAACAGCATATGAAGGAAAGCCTTCCACATGGCTCATGCAAAAAGCTCCCATCTGCAGAATCAGCCACGGGCCCAGGGAATGCTGGGAAGGCCTCCAGGACAACAAGTGACTGTCAGAATATTTATTTATAACAGAAAAAAATTATATATCAGTTTTATGTTTTATGGATAAAAAATGTACAATCTAATAGGATCAATGAATTACATGGAGTACATAATATTTTAGAAATTAAATAAGCTATACTTTTTGGTATACTCAAAAAGCCGCATTAAATGGTTGGAGTTTCATTGAATTAAGAATTCCTGAAAGACAGGGGCTGTGCATGGGACTGTGCTATCCAGCCACCAAAGTGCTTTTTCCATCACATTGGAAAGGGCTGAGGGGTTGGCCTTTGTGCACAAACCCCCTTCTCTTATGTCACTCTTGAGGAGCATTTGTTTCTTTTCCGTGTTTTGTTTGGCGCAATTGCATTTCTATCACTGTGTAATTTCACACCGCAGTGCCTACCAACTCCAGACAAATTTCTGTATGCCTTTGTATCTCAGTGTGGATTTATCTCAGGATGAAGCTTTTAAATTGTGGATTTTAAAACCGATCCCAGAAGACGGTCTTACGACGAGAAGCTCCGTGAATCGGTAATTACCCACCGTGCGGCAGCGATTGGGGGGGGGGTGGGGGGGGGGGGGTGGGGGGGGGCGGGCTTTCTGAGTCAGATTGTTCAAATTCTCTGAGACGTATTCCTTTCACAGCGATATTTTCTAATTCCCTTCTATTATGTTCCCCCAACATTAATGAGATAAAAAGATCACATTGCCAGCCATTGATGTTCCTCCCAAATGAATGCATGTTTCTATGTACAGAGCCATCTGCTGATCTGAGAGACATAGCGTTTAATACAGAATCATGACCACGGCTGCCCCCTCAGATGGGATCTATCTATTCATTGGATTTAACCAGGCGTATGATGGGCCTGGAATACCAAACATGGACACTCCGGGTCCTCTTCCCCCCGTTCCCCCATCGCCCCCCTCGCGCGCCGGTCCTGTCTCCCCGCCCTGCCTGGAGGGAGCTCTGCGACTTCATGTTGCCAGGGGCGACGCGGCCCAAGGTCACAGGGCCGAGTGGGAGGTGAGGCGGAGACAAAGGGACATCTGAGGGGACATCTGGAAGAGTGACCCCACATAATTAGTTATTAATCCTCCTCTGGGGGGGGGGGGGGTGAAGTGAACGAGAATACGTTTAGACTCTTACTGCTGTGCTGGATGGAGAAGAGAGGGAGAGAGGGTGAGTGCTTACAAGGAAGGAGAGAGAGAGAGAGAGAGAGAGTGAGAGAGAGAGAGAGAGAGAGAAGTGGAGCTTCTAGGACTTCTGCTGCAGGTTAAAATGTAGGGAGAGAGAGAAAAAGAGTGAGGCATGTGTTATGTTTCTTGTATCTTTAACATCGAATTATTGGCACAATTAGTTTAGATTGTATTTCATCATATGTATTTCACATTTATAAGCTTTCTTTGGCAATGCTGCTCACATAAGAAATACTTCTATTTCTACTTTTATTTTTATATCTTATCATATTTTATGTCGAGCCATGAATATTGAGAGCGGGGAAAGAGAGAGGAAGAATGGGGGAGAAAGAAAGAGAGACGAGTCAGCCCTCCTGGAGACTAAGCTGATTAGCTTGGCATGTGTTTGCTGTTGAGCTGAGAAGGTGGAGGTGACAGTGGCGGGGGTTGTGGGGTGGGGTGGGGGGTGGGGGGGGGGTTTGGGGGGGTTTCTCAGTGGGCTTTTCGAAGTGGGGGGAGGAATTCATGGTGGCTGGGCCCCCTGGTTCTGGTGGGCTCAGCTGTTGCAGTTTTTGGGTCTGAGCCCTAACAATTTTGGGGTGCAGGGGACAGAGGGGGAATGGGGGTCAGTGTTCAATGGTTTTTTGAACATCAGGAGGAGGGGGGTGGGGGGCAATTGATGACTCTCTCCCCACCGGAAATCCCTCAGGCGACAGATGGGGGCATCGGCGAGCCACATGCTCCGTGCCAGCTCGGTGTACAGGTGTCAATATTTACAAAGCACGCTTGGTGGGTGTGGGTGCGCGTGCCCGTGGGGGTGGGGTGGGGGGTTGGGGGGTTATTTCAGGGAGCCCAGTCATCCAGGCAGGCCTGGTTCTGGTACTAGGTGTGATCCGATGGAGAAGACGAGCAGAGAGGCCTGTGGAATGGAGCGGAACCACAATGGACCTTCCCCTTCCCTGTTCCTATTCCCGACAGCTGGACCAGCTCTGCCTCCAGTGAACCCTAAATCTCCTCTTTGACATTCAAGTGGAGTTTTTGAGAGGATGAGCCACAAAAACCTGCCTGCTTAGTTTCATTGTGTCACCTTCAGTAACATCTTGTGTCACACCAAAAAGTTGTTTTGTCTTTTTAGCACACATAGATAGATCTCATGCAGTTCTATGTACTGTAAACACTGAACAACTCAAAAATGAACATTTGCTTCGAAACTCTAACTTCAAACTAAACAATATTATCTTTGTGAAGAAGAAAAAAAAGCTTTTTTTCTGTTTTCTGAGTGTTTGGAGACGCTGGTATTATACCAGAAGTTCTTGTTCATTTTTTTTTTCTGAATAAAATTGTTTTACATTTGTGAAAAAAAAAAGCAATTATAAAACGTAATAGTTATTGTTTCACTAAACCAGGACAAAAAGAATCTCCATACCCTGCAGCTCACGTAACCAAACAGTAAAAGGCTCTGAGTACATCATTCTTTAAGCCCATGCTACTGCTTCTGTTCAGATGGATGTTTTCAGGCAAACAAATCCCCCGCCAATAAAGAAGGTGCACTATATTTTCTGCGAGAGAAAGAGAGAGCGCGAGAAAGAGAGAGAGAGAGAGAGAGAGAGAGAGAGAGAGAGAGAGAAAGAGAGAGCGAGCCCTTGCTCATACTCAGAAGTACCATGTTTACTGAAATGGGGTCTAATTACCATGAAGAAAACAGCCATGGGCGATGGCGAACAATGTGGGAACTGTGAGCGAGGGAGAGGGTGGAGTTAAGCACTTTCAGCTGTGCGCGCGGCGCTGGCGTGTTTACTCGGTCGCGTTACACCCCGCTCTGTGCCAGAATGGGGTCTTCAGCTCTCCCCATTCTTCCCCTGCCCGACTGTTATCTTTTAGGGGCCAGATATTTACCTTGAAGATAGGTGTGAAATTTCAGTCCGACTTGTTGGTAAACACCAGACTTGTACTTATCAGAGAGGGAGAATTTACGACGAGGTGAACTAATGAACTGCTGTTTTCTTTAAATGAGTCTGTGTGTGTGTGTGAGAGAGAGAGAGTGAGACAGAGAGAAAGAGAGAGAGAGAGACATATAGTGGAAGTAAATACCTAATACCTGAATACCTGACCTGTAAACGTCATGTCCCGTAACTTCTGTGGATCACCATTCTGAAACATACCCTCACTCTCAAGGCTCGCAACTTCTATTAGCCTGCTTCATCACACCACATACTGTACGTATACTCAGCTTTTGTCCTACAGCACATTTGCATCTGGTCACACAATATACATGTCTCTATTTTTCAAATACATATCCCAGCCCTCAGGCAACATTCCAATACCTCCCATACATATATATAATTTTTTTTTTTAGTCCCATATACAGATTCATAACCTAAAATAATTTTGTTTACAGAACTGTAGGTCATTGTTTTATCAAATTCAATGCAGGTTAAGCAATATAACAGCAAAATGTGGTGGAATTTGAATTGAAGTGGAACGCACATCATTATGGGTTATGGCAGCTTTTACCCATTATAATCGCTGCGTCTGGTATTGTTGAGATATTAAAGCATCAAAGTCATGGTTTTACAATGACACCAATAATAATCCAGTTTAACAACAGGTAATTTGCTTTTTAAAGCTGTATTTTAAAATAACTTATGTTATATAGTCATAACAGGTTTTTATAACACTGAGGTAAACAATAAGTATGTTTGAAATCAAGTTTCAAGCATAGGCAAAATGTTTTCATAAATCAAAACATAATTGCTCATCCTTACTCTGAACTGCATAGTACAAACTATATGAACCCTACCAGCACCCCTACCCAAGGGACACTGAAGTCAATTATAAACTGAACTACTTAATTAAATAAAAACGTTTTGTTGTTTTTTGTTCATTAATACTTTTTCTCCCCTCTTTGTTGAAGCCCCACTTTACCTGTTGTTCGTGAGCTTGGATAAATTTAAGAAAAAATCTAAAATCTTCCCTGGGTGGAATACATCTTCAGCAATACTTCTGAGCAAATCGCATCAAAGAGATGGGGAAAAATAGATCCGAATATGAATAATATTGGCCAGATTCGGGAAGAGGAAGCATTCGGAGAGAACCCATTATTCAAGTGTTGCCGAATATGGTATTTGTATTCGGCACCATCCCAACTACTTAATAAGTGAAATGGATATGGTCTTTGTTTTTATTTTAATTTACATGATAAGAAAATGTGTTGTAGCATGCCAGCCACCATACCACCATGCGCCCTGCTCCTGCTGAGTTACTGAAGCTAAGCAAGTGTGGAGTTGGTTAATACTTGGGGGAGATCTTTGTGCTGCTTGAATAATTTACAATGCCCTAGTGCAGTGATGGTGACACTGTGCTGCAGGAGATGCCAACTTTTGGAAGAATCGTTAAACGGAGGCCCTGACTCATTGTGGTCATTAAACACCTCATGGCGTTCATTACAAAGAATATGGGGTTCCCGGTGTATATCTAGAACCAGCTGGTTGTAGACCCTCTTCTCTAACCAACACACAGCTATGGGCACTGAGGTGTTCACATTGCTATTGAGCACAATGCACATTGCATGTTGTAGGGTGTCACTGTTGAATTGGGGGGATGGGAGTCACAGTCATCAGATCTCAACCCAATTGAACACCTGTGGGAGATTTTGGACCAATGTGTTAGACAGTGCTCTCCACCACCATCATCAAAACACCAAAGGGAAAGGGAATATCTTTTGGAAGAATGGTGTTATATCCCTCCAGTAGAGTTCCAGAGACTTGTAGAGTCTATGCCAACACATATTGAAGCTGTTCTGGCAGCTCATGGTGGCCCAGCACCTTAATAAGACACTTTATGTTGGTTTTTCCTTTAATTTGTCACCCCTCCATATACATACTGTATAGAACAGGACACAATGATTTCATCCAAAGAATATCATTTGGGAGATCTGTTTAAAATGATGCTATGGCTTTTTATTTGATTTTAAGTTTTTAAATACAATGCGCTCACAATTTGGAATGTCTCTGTTGTTTCTTTCGTTTCTTTCTTTCGAGTGAGTGCACAAACAATTTACAGCTTCAATCTTCACTTCAGAAAACTGATGCTGCAGCTTTCAACAATTCTGTCTTATGTTCTGCATCACTTTTGGGAATATTTTTTCATCTCTGTATCAAATATCATATCAAACGAGGTGTATTCCATTACCAGCTGTTCTTTTTGGGGCCTTAGGGTAAAGAAATATAAACATTCAGAGGTTTATGTGAATTTCCTATGAAACAAACGAAGTGTAGACTACTATACATTTATATATAAATATTATAGATAGTCTCCTCATTTTAGTGGATAAAAAGTAATTTGACAAATTAACATAATCAGTATATATAGTCATCATATATAATACTTGGTTGCAAATCTTTGCATTTAATGACTGCCTGAAGTCTGCAACCCATGGACAACAGTGTATAAAAAAGCCATGAAAGATTTATATCTTAAAAATAACATGCTAGGCAGTTGCTTGGTACATCATGCTTAAAGTAGTTGAATGAAGATTGTTCACCTGACATGACTGCAGAAGCTTGCCAGATGAAAGGAGAAAAAAAAAAAGATTTCAAGATGCGAAAGAGGTCAAATTGGCATATCCAATGAGAAGAAAACAACTGCTCTGTTCATTTCTGACATAACAAGACACATTGTTACTGTACATGATGAGAATTAGACTTGATCTTTTCCCCCACTGAAAATGATTTGATGGTTCTCAGCAACAGCTGAAAATGATGATAATCATAATTAATTGTTAAGGCAGGAGTCCTGATTGCAGCTGTCGGTGTGCATTCACGATCTTTTCAGCATCAATGCAGACTCCACACTATGCTAATTGGTGTTGCCCTTTAACATTAAAGGGAAAAGATTCTAGGTCATTATGCCTGACTAAAGATGACAGCAAATTCTAATCTAATGTCAATACTATGTGAAATCTAGTTTTATAACTGATGTCTCTGTAATTTAGACTAAGGACAGATGGGAATGAAAAGAACGAATGGACCAAACTGTACTTCGTTAATGCACACATATAATCTCCATAACAGTCGAATAATGGGAGTAAATAAGGCATATGTAAATCCCTGCACTTTATTTCATTTGTAGAGTGGATATATTCCTATATCTTTCCCTTAAATTCTTTAGAATAATTAAGCAGATACTGTGTGTGTGTGTGTGTGTGTGTGTGTGTGTGCATATGTGTTTAAAGTGAATCCATTTAAAAAAAATATAGTTCTGCTTAGTACGCAGTGGGGATTGTGTTTGACAGAGACATTGTTAAAGATTCACCATCTACTGGTAAAAAGCCCTTGTGCACTGTCAAGAAAAATGCGTTGACCTTTTTTGTGGAGACTTTGAATATCAAACTGCAGCTACTCAATGATGTACTGACGCCCCACTCCGGCCCCCACATGTCTTGCCTCTATTTCCTCCTAAGGGCAACATAAGGGCAACAACATATAGGGTTAGGGTAACTGGGTAAGAACATGTAATGCCTGTACCATGTAGCAAGAACTATCAAAATGCTGTTAAAATATTCTGACAGGAAAATATTCAGATTTGATAATGATCAGCACTTTATTTGAATGCATCTTAAAATCTCATTGTGTGTAATATGCAGCACTTAGTACGCAAAATGGCTATACGCCTCCCCACAAAATAGATCGATAACAAGATTTCAATGATAAAAATGACATTATTGGGGACCACTGGGTGACACTTTTAGTTGAAGCACCAGTCAAGAGAATCATGATATGACCAGTTAACTCCTGACTGTGGCACTGTAGACTGTTGCTGAGAGACTCAGAGATTCCCTGTCTTTTAGATTTGTGTTGGGGGACATACAGCATTCTGGGACATTGGAGGACTCATATTCATGATCAAGAGCGAGTTGTTATTACACACAGCTGTTGTCTGGATCCTTCAATACCCAGACTAACTCCCCCCTCCCATCAGCACCAGACTGTCTCTGAATACCAAATCCGTCGTTTTCCTCCTTATGAGCTTTTAATGGAACTACTCTCAGATAAAATGCCTGTGTTTTAAATAGCAGCCAATCATCATTGATTTCCAATTCTCCACTATGAAAAAGGGAAAAAATAAATCCATATCCGTTCAGGCAGCGCTTTTATCTGAATATGTTGATTCAAAATGTATTTTCTGAACCCCCCAGCAACCCTGATTAGTATCCTGCAGAAGGGGAACTGTGTGTGGGCTGGATTCTAATGAAATAATGACATGCATGAAAAGCACTGTGCCCACCCAAACCCCACAGACATTCACTCACACACATACACACACTTACACAATCTCTCTCTCTCTGTCTCTCTCTCGCACACACATACACACACTTACACAGTCTCTCTCTCTCTGTCTGTCTCTCTCTCACACACATACACACACTTACACAATCTCTCTCTCTCTGT
>CM077284.1:57618932-57691432 GCA_039654925.1 Anguilla pacifica
TCTGATGATTAATACAGACCCCCTTCCCCTTATATACTTATAAGTGTTTCAGTGTTTCTGTAGCAACGCAAGAGACATCATGAATGCTGACTGCTTCTGTTAGTCAGTGCCTATATTCTGTGAAAATATATACAACCTTGGGCTCCTCCAAATTCAGGACCCTGTTGTGCATGGCAATGCAGTACACTCTACCCTGTAACATTCATATACCAGCCCTGTTATGCTCATATGCTTGTATGTGGACCCCAGGAAGAACAGCTGATGACTTGGCATCAGCTAATAGGGATCCAAACAGAATTAAATCAATCAAAATAGCAATGCTAGTATATTCAATTTCAGACAGTGCGTACTATATTTTTATATTTAGCTTCTGACAGATGGTAAGATAAACACTGAAATAACATCGTCTCGTCACAGGTGGATGTACATGGTATCTGGTGTCAACACCAGAATGGTCGGTTGCTTGTGCTGTTGACCGCTCACTCCACACGTTACCTAATGTACTATACCAGCATACAAGTTTATTGACTGACACCATGTATACAATGCAAGCATAGATTCAGAGTTTTTTCAATGTTTGAAATGTAGCCTGTCCAGTCTCTGATTTGTTCTTGGCCCTATTACACCGGACTGCAGAGCATGTCCAGAAAGCATTCAGAGATGAATACCTCTGAATTTTTCTGAAACCTTTTCAATCTGCAGACTGCTTCTCCACAAACCAAAACTTTCCTCAGGTTTCCTTTCCTTACATGTCATATTCTATTAGGGTCCACAGATTCAAAAAGTACTGTGACACACAGTCTGTAAGGATCTGGACAGTGACACGATTTTTGTTGTTTTGTCTCGGCACACCAGCACATTAAATTTTATGAATGAAACAAGAAATATTAGGGTAAAATAAAAACCGTCAGCTTTTCATTTAACTTCAGCACAGCTGAAAATGGGGGTACTCATCACAGAAACCTGCAAAATGGTAAAACACGCATGTAAATAACATGAAATAAAGTGTCTGTACTTTGCCTATATATTAATCTTTTAACCTCAAAACCAAATGCCTTAAGTATATAGCAAAAATAACAAATTTAACATTGCTATGACCTTACATTGGAGGGCACTGTATGTATGCATTGTATGAAATGGCAGCACTACTGATATGTACTATGATGAATGCAAAATACTTGTTGGCCAGACTGTCTCACCACAGAATTTGTTTACAAATTCACCACCTCAAGAGAGGACTGGCAATCGAAGACCCCCTCTTTGCTCAGGTTTTCCCATTAGCCCTGGTATTGGTATACTGAGTGCAACTGATGCTGCAATTGATTCCTTGTGTTTACATGTGAAAGGGCTGGTTTTTTAACCAGCCCTGTAAATGGAGAAAGCGCCTCAGTGACATCACTTAGCTGATGTTCTGACATATCAGCCCACAGTCTCTTGTTTTTTTTTTTTTTGTTTTTTTTTTGTTACAATGTGGAAAAAGATGTGTCAGTAGATCCCAACTGATTCCCCACTACCAGCCTTTCAGGGTTACTCTGGGAAAACTGGGAATTGAGTGTGTGTTTGTGTTGGTAAAACACTATGTGTGAAAGATGTGACAGAAGCTCTAACCAGACCTACTGTATGATTACATAAACAGAATAAATTAATGAGGGCTTGGTCATAATTTAACTGCAGATAGTTATTAACATTACTGGGTAACTGGTCTGGTGCTTGTATTTTCAAAAAAAAAAAGAAATAATAATTATAATAATTTTTCTTCTTGATACTGTGAACATTTTTGTTAGGTTGTGGGTGTAGCAGCGTATGTCTCCTGTAAGGTGTCGTGTGCAGCCCTGCCCCAGAAGACAGCTGTACACTTTAGTTAAAACGTTTCTGACTCCCATTGGTGGCCCCTCTTCCCCTGTCCCATTGAAAAGACCGCTGGGAATGTAAATCCTCTTCATTGATTGGACATGACAAATGAACACCCAAGTGGCCGCAATGGACATAATCCCCGCTATCACTGGAGAGAGAGAAGAGAGGGAAAGAGACAGAGAGAGATAAACCTAACTAAACATTGCATGTTTTCTGTTATTACCATATGTTGTTCTGTCACAAATTTGTGTGCTTCACTTAAGGAATATCTACCAATTTGTATTTTATAGCATTCAAACGTTCTGAAATTAACTGAAATAATAAAGCAATAATGCAGCGAGACATTTCATATTTGTATACGCATTGCATAAGCCTTGGCTGTACAGCTCTGGTAAATCATCACTGAATTGAATTAACAGAGAAAAGAGGAGGATGTACAAATGGTAGCGACAGAATGCTATTCCACATTTAACTGAATGCTCCCCAAAGGCAGTTAGCCTCACTTTCAAATGAGGAAGAAGAGAAAGAAAAAATGGCAATAAAGAAAAAAAGACATAAAGCCAGATAGATGTCCACTAGTCTGCCCATTGTAGGGCCTTTGCTAAAGATTGTTGGATGCATTCAGGTGATTGCTCAAACAACCTTCAGATGTTGTTCAGCCCAACCACAAGACCCTGAACCGAACAGAAGAAGCTAAATGTGTAACAGGTGTACAGTCATCAGATGGCTCTATTTTATTCTAATTCTTAAAATAAGATGAGAAATTATGTATATTTTTCAAATGAATAAAATAATGCTCCAGACAAATTTTGCCCATGTCATTGTTTTCTGTTGCTGTAGTACTACTGCAAGGTTTTGTAGATAAGAACCACATTTTGATTGAAGATCATAGCTCCAGCCTTTATGATATTGATGCCACTAGTTTCTAGCTAAGAGAGCCATTCTAGTTGTTTTTCTTTACATTTTGTTCTCTCTCTCTCTCTCTCTCTCTCTCTCTCTCTCTCTCTCTCTCTCTCTCTCTCTCTCTCTCTCTCTCTCTCTCTCTCTCTCTCTCTCTCTCTCTCTCTCTCTCTCTCTCTCTCTCTCTCTCTCTCTCTCTCTCTGAAAGACCACTAGCAAGAGGATGCTGGTTCTCAGCTGGTGCTTCAGGCTTAGCCTCTTGGCCCCCTTTGGCCCAGAAGGTGACCGACGCCAGAATGTAAAAAATACCCAGTTCTGTCCGACACCATGTTAAATCAGACGCGTGACTTATCAGATGAAATAGGGGATTAACTGGTAATGATCTGGCAAATGGTTTTGAAATTGTAATTATCTGCTCAGCACTCAGATCTGGTTGAACAGAGATAGAGATGGAGAGAGCGAGAGAGAGAGAGAGGGAGGGAGAGGGGGTTGGTGTAGGCAAGGGGAGATTATAGTAAAAACAAAAATAAAGTGGAAATGCTTTTTTTTTTTTTGCAGTCCATAAATTTCTGGCAGGGATACGGGGGATGATATTTACATGCAGCTTACGTAGCAGCACAATTCGGTGCCTTGATACTGTGGAATGATTGTAATGTAGAATTTCACAGATGGATGAAGCGACAGGCTCGGTTGACTGTATACAGAGGTAGGCTTAGTAACGAAAATGCTCAGATTCACAGACTTGTGGAAAACACCAGACCCTGTCTTACCAAAAAACAACTGGTATCTCCCTACTTCTCTAAACGGTGAGTTATGAGCAAAATATATCCGGTTATGCATAGAATGTAAATCTTTTTAGAGACATACATAATAGATAAAGATAGACCACGTGTGCTTGATAAAGACCACATGACCACCAGTAAACAAACAGCCTTTAGCACACACCTCCACCTCTTTTCTGCCAGTGCCCTCCTCCCCACCCCCTGGCCCCGAGCCTGTCTTTCTTCTCTCTCTCTCCTCCTTCTCCTCCTCCTTCTGTCTCTCTTAAAAACAACACTCACTCTCATTCACCTGCTCTCACACACTCTCTTCATTGTTTTCATTTTCTTTCTCTCACACATACAGTAGAGATACAGACACATTATTCTAACTCAGTCTGGATAAAGAAGCCCACTTTATTACAGATACAGTAACATCACCACCACTGCTGCTATAAAAGTAAGACCATAGATTGCCATTATGTTATATAATTATTCAGTTTATTCTCTTCTTACCCACCTCGTCTAACTGGTGTGAACAACATAAAACAATCAAGGATACACATGCACTTTGCATTTAAACATATTCTCGGCAGACAAAAAAAAAAAAAAAGAAAACCTTGCAAATGCGTTCTTCAACAAATATACACTGTGTATAAAATATTGATTTGTTGAGAAAGTAAAAATGATTACTTCTTGCAAATTCTGCAAGTTTAGTTTCAATATCGGCTTGTACGGCCCCTGTTGGCCAATTAAAGAATGGCTCAATGCGAATCCATAGTTGAGTATACGCTGCCACCTTGAGGCTATAGCCTACCTGCGTCAATTATTGATATATTTATTTGGTGAAATAAAAGGACCGTATTGACACTCCATTCTTTGGTCACCATTGATTCTTTAGTCACTTTCATCCACGAAACCATAGACTTAGGACAAATCTAAAGAATACCGATGACACTTAAAACTACAATACTACTGGCGACAGAGATGTAGGTTAATATATGAATAGAGCCGTGTTAATGGCTTTTGCACAACCGTGTTTCCGTTTAACAACCTGCGTTAAAGGAAATATAATAGCAGCTTCTTGAATTCTTTTAGCAGGAGCCGTTTAAAATGCACGTAATTTTTTTTACGTTCCGTATTTTACTAGTTTTGACGTTAACCGAGCTACTGGAGTAAACTCAATCGCTTGGCTCCGCCTGCTGCTGTAACGAAGGGACTGCTCTTCTAAAACCTTCATGGACAGATTATAAACCCTCTCCCTTTAGGGGGGTGAACTCATGTTACAGGTCCATTTAAACGTTATTTGTAGACATCATTATCAACGTGGACAATCATAATAACAAAGCAGAGGACCCACAGACATGCAGTCTGAGTCGTGCCATTATAAACAAATTCCACATAGTGGTAATTCACGCCTCATTAATATTCCCAGAGTGTTTCCGCTTTAGCGGGGCTGCTTTTACATAATTATGTAAACCAAATATTAATCTCAGTTCATTTCAAGTCCCCCCACGTCGCAAATAGAAAAGAGAGCGTTCTCGCACTCGCAGAGAAGTTATTACGCTGTGCAGTAAATGTTTTTGCGTTTGTTTTTGTATTATAATTAGCACTTAAATAGAGAGAGAGAGAGAAAGAGAGAGAGCGAGAGTCAATTATAATTGTCTAAACAATTAAAGATGTGTAAAATGTAGAATGAAGTCAAACGGTGTATAAAATTGTATATAGCATAGCCTATTTATTGTTACATAGATTTAAAAAAAAAAAAAAAAAGATTTCCTCTTCCAGTACAAACTTCGGTTGTGTCCAAATTAAAGGGCGCAATCCTTTGCATAAAAATAAAAAGGTCATGCGTGCTACATGAATGGGTACCGGTGTGCTTGCCTATCTACTTTAATGCAACACACGGGGGGGCTTCGTAAAAGACTCACATTTCCTCCTCACACGGCTTCCCCAGGTCATCAATGCAAATAAGAAAATCAACCGACCAACTCGTTTAAATAAAGGTAAATAAAAATTAAGTTATTTCTATTGATAAGCAGCTGTTGGTCAGACAAATTCGACGTTTACACTGACATTCCGTAATTTCAGGTCAGCCACACATCCTGCATTTCCAGTGGGCATTTCCATTGACGTGCCGTAGCTGTAGTTTCACAGCCGTACCACAAGAGCCTCCCAGGGAGCCGTTCTTGGACCCTCCTGTTTTCTTTGAACACAAAATCCCTTAATAATATCCTCCTATGGCTTTTCCATCCACTGCTATGCTGATAATACCCAGCTTTTACTTTCCTTCCAAACTACCACCTAATATGCCAATTTTCTCACATCAAACCCTGCCAAGAAACTTTGTGCAGTTCTGGATAACTGGCTGTTATTCCATGTAGTTATGTTTAAAAACTCTAAGCTTTAATTGTGTAATAAATCTGAGTCAGAATGCATTATGCTAGTTGTGCACCATACTATACTAGCGCATAGCTAACTAATGTAGCTTAGCCAGAAAACTGTGAAGTTAGATGGGTTCAGCTGATCTGACATTGATGAGTTAAACCAATACAATTCTTACAATTATTTGGTTTTACTGAACAGTCGCTAGAAGGCATGTGAGATTGACGTTGCTTCTCTAATTTGGCGGTGTATCTTCCAGGCCTTACCTTAGAGAACACATCCCAAATGCTTTTCATATGAGGTGCCTTCAGCTCTTATTGCTGCCTTCGGCGACAGCAACTAACCAAGGACACAGGCAGCAGGCAGCAGGCAGCTGACTCCTGATTGAGCATAGCCACTTTTCTGTCTTTTGCCAAAAATTGAAAACTCAACCATTTCCATATGCATCTTGGTTCAACAAATGAAAATGTAGGCATCTATTCTGGGTTGAATAGGTCTACTCTTCTTACATTTAACACAATATCCTGAAATTCATTGACTAATCATCCCGTCTCCCTCTTGCTCCCTCTATGGCAATGAATTTCATGGTAAGGTAATGTAAATGTACACCTTTCAACTGTGACTCTTATAACTTCTGCTCTTTGGCAAACTTTTTGCAAGCAATTTTGTAGGTCACTGTGGATATCTATTTGCTAAATGCCTGAATATTATGGAGCTCAAGGTCAGCTTTACCTGAGGTGTTGCCACTGACACATAGTAAGTCAGATAGGCATGAGGTCCACTCGGTTGACTTGTAGGTTGTATGTCATCCACCAACTCAGCCACTTGGGAGCACTCCAGTGCTGGTTGTTCTAAAACAATGCAGAATCGAGGAGCTTTTTTGCATATATTTTCTAGTAACCCTTATCAAATATGAAGAAGAAAAAATATATGGGAACAAAAAAGGGGGCAGTTGGGGGCTAATTGGAAGTGTATTAGTTTCACACCCCAACCAGCCCCAGTTCACACTAGAGGAGTTCACACCAGCATATGACACCTTGCCCTGGGAACGGTTGGGTCAGGAGAGGGTTAGCCCTATGTATATGAAATACGCCAGTACACCGAATCACCCAAGAGGCAGCACACATCCATCTCAGCAGATATCTTGAACTCCCATACAGTAATACTGGATTAGTACAAATCAATTCATGGTTGGAAGCCGTCATTGACAACTAGTTCTGATGAAGATGACATCCAAAGTTCTGGAGGTTGTACCCATTACCCAAGTAATACCGAAATGCTGTAAATATCAACACTGATGTAGTTTTCTTGCAACACGGTTGGATAAAGAGCTGCTTCACAGCACAAGTGTGAACTGTAGGTTTCATCCTTTTCTGCTCGAGGGACCCTGAGCCAAATGCAAAAGCACCCAAGTGAGCCCCATCATATATTAAAAAGGGACTATATTGGAAAAAAAAAGGTTTCAGATTTTAAAATATTTTCCAAAATCTATATATAGTAAATTCATTTGAAGTCTAGTTTAGGACACCCTACAGTACCTTCAAGCACCCCCAGGGGTCTGCAGACTCCTTGTTGAAAACCCAGGGTTGTGGAAACCACCTCTGTGATTTGGGTACTCTGTGGGATAACATGAGTTTTATATGGCAGAATTCCACAATACACATTTCTGTGTCAAACATTTAAAAATTGGGAAAATGCAGTGTTATATTTTCCAAGTCAGTTATAAGCTGCTAAGTAAAAGCTAATAAAAAAAGGGGTGGGGTAGGAGGTCAGGGTTCACCTGACTTGCATGTACTTGGTGTTGTTTAGATATGAAGGTTCACCATCTGATTATTGTTTTTTTAAATAGTTACACCAGTGGTATGGTTACACTCAACTGTTTATAATTTTATTTATGATAATGACTTACTCCTTTTAGCATTGAATTGCAGAATTGTAGCTCTATTAACATTACTCACTCCTGGCACAGTGACTTTTTGTATTCCTAAATGCATAACATGATAATTCCTCTATTAAATTGTTATTTGAACTTATAAGCATTGCTGTGCTCTCGAATTTGTATCAAAATTTGTAATAACTGAAAAGTATTATTTCCCCCGACAGCAGCAGCAGCAATAACAACAACAAGAGTTCTTATAATTATTATACAATATCATTATACAATAGTTACACAATACTGATAACTAAAGCCTAAAATATTTATACAGAAAAGTATGTTAAAATTGAAATAAATTAGGCTCAATATATTAAAAAGTTCAATTTAGACTACAGAAAAAGGGACATTTTATTGGACATTTTACGAGAGTTATGAATACAGCATGCAATTTAAACTTTTTAAATGAATAGTGACATTCGCTTAGAGGTAGTTATAGGCATCTACAAAACACATTGGTATTCCATATGGACAGGTGTGGTGCAGTCCAGTCAATCGGGTTAACGTGACTCATGGCGAGGACGCGTGCTAACTCACACTCCGACTGATATTTTCACACCCCAACTAGTCCATTGCTCAGTCCCCCTTTACACTTTAAAGTCTCACTTTACCCTGAGAACTGCTGGGTCAGGAAAGGGTCGACCCAGCAGTCACGCATTTTTGTATATTAGGGCGCCGATACATTGACTTGAGGTCTTGATTTCCGGGATTTATAATTGTCCGGTGGAAAAAAAAAAAAACAGTTAAAAAATAATTGTATGTAATAAATATATGTGTATACATATATTCCCCTGTTTTGTACAACCAGCTTCCCCCCCCCCCCCCCCCCAGAAGGGATGTGATCAGTGTACATTGCATTATTTTTCTGATCTGATGTGAAATACAAACAATTTAATAGAATAATTCATTTAGAACTGATGTCTTAATGGTTTTATGTTGAAAACTCGCTGACACTGATCGTTACGCGTCAAATACGTGTCTTCTAAAACGATTAGGCCTACGTCTGTTAAGCAGCTTTTATGAAAGAGGGTATTAGGTTAACATATATTCTATTAACGGACCTGTCAGGAAACCTTGTACAGGTCTACATCAGAACAGAATATTAACATAAAATAACTGTTTAATTTGAGCTTTCGGTTGATTGGTGATCTTCACGAGGCTTGAAAGCGCCAGCACGCATCCCTCTGCAGGACGTACGGAAATTGGATAACGACTCCTTCCGATAGGCTACCTTTCTTTGAGAAGGCATAATAAACATATATCATTAGCCATTTCAAGGCACCTTAATGTTGAAAGAAGAAAAGGAAATGGATGATGATGATGATGATGATGAAGATGATGACGATGATGATGATGAAAGACCTGGGAACCGCTTAACCGTTGTGACTACCTTTTTCTCTAGTTTTGTTCCAGGTAGGCCCATTGATTTTTTCGCCTCCTTATTTCGACCATTTAAAACGTCTGTTAGTGTAATATAATCAAAAAGATTTCCAAAATGATTTTTTTATTTTTATTTATTTATAGTAGGGAAATGCTTTATAGCCTACTTCTATAGATGTTTTATATTACATTGTATTTGTTATGACTGTGACTGCATCTGGTCTGCAATAATGCGATTAACCTAATTATCTTGGAGTTCACAGGCTGTCACCAGCCGCCTGTTCTTATCTAAGCTTCTGGCCAAGTGAGAACTGTCACTTCCGCAAAGTACCTGAGCGTCACCCACGGTTATAATTGAATTGAAATTCTCCCTTTCTAAACAGATATTCTTTTGAACGTGGGTTTATTGCTTCACCGGACAACCCAAAGGATTTTAATATTGTATGTGTGCGTACCACATGCTATGTAAAAGTTGTGTTAGTCGCTCTGGATAAGAGCGTCTGCTAAATGCCTGCAATGTAATGTAATACAATGTACCATATGAAAATAATCAGCCTAAAATTACCTTAAATCCGGCGACTATTATTGAATGGAACTCGCTTTATGAAAGAAGGCATGCATTGCAACTTCATGTTTCACTTGTTCTGTGATCTTGTGAACCAAAAATTGGGTGTTATGCTTTTATCATATATATGCCTACGCTTATTGTAAATCCCCAAGTTAATTGTTTGAAACATATTTCACATTTTGTAGCTTTCATTGGCCAGGTTTATTAATGGGCTATATTATAGCTTGCGGAACCATCTGTGACGGACGCTTGACCCAAATTCCTTGAATAGTTTTCGACAATTGCTCGTAGAATCAGCTTTTAAAGGGTTTTTTGCATCCCTTTCCATTTTTGACGAAAATACCAAACAAAAGGTGACATTCGAAATAATTTATTTTGCCTCCAAAGATGCATATAGATTTCAACAATATTAGACAAATTTACAAATGCATGCGCACAAAAATATATTCTCAGGTTTTGATTATGTGCATTTCGGTTACACCAAGTTTATCTTAATGTTCATTGGCGTTTGGTCAAACTGAAACGACACAATGTAATATTTACAAAATAAATTAGCAGCAAATATATTAGTTCAGTATTTGGTATCACAGCACATTTATAAATATAGGCATATGTACAATTAATCCAGGTAAGGAAGCATGAGTTCTTAATTCAAGTCCTTTTCGTCCTCAGAATCGCTGTCATCGTCGCTAGATGAATCTTCGTAGAAGCAGATTGTGGCCTGGACCGGGTAATTCCGCAGAAGCGTTTCCGCGTCTTGGTAGAGATAGTCGTAGCATTTGGATTTAGGCCAAAACAACCTAGAACACATCATAATCACACATTAGGCCATAAATACACAATGACAGCAAACAAACAAACACGCCAATTAATAATTAGTGTCGTAGTCTGATGACGACATAGACATTTACTGGAAAAAAGTTTGAGCAACACACACACGCACTCTTGTGGACATTAATTAGGATAGGTCTACTTACTTTACGGGATGTGAAGTCCGGTCACATTTTGAATGTTTATCAGTCTTCGCGTAGGGCTACAAAGTATAAAGAATAGATGTTATGTTTTGTCATTTAAACAAATACAGGCCTAACGGTACCAGGCATCTTCGTCATTTTATATTTGATGATGTGAACCAGAACGACCTCTTTAACAGGAATTCTGACAGAAAATAACATATTCTAACGTAAATCTCAACGTGCTTGTAGCATTAGGTCTATTATAACACAGCACAAACTATAAATATGTATGAGCTATTTCCCTCTTATTTGTTTATATTATATTTAAGAATTCGATATAAAACCTTTAATAAACACGATTTCCTTTTACCTTATATGAAACGGTCCTCGGTTTCTTTTGGGCTGCGACAGTCCAGGGTCGCCACAAGTGAAGAGACCGACTGGAGAAAGAAGACAGGTGAATGAATGATGAATTCAGTCGCGTTTGGATATGTAAACATGCATAGATCGGCAAAGCCCGGTTGATTTCGTCAGTATATATATATATATATAAAATCTGTACCTTCTGTTTGTCTCAGCCCGCTCGGTTGTGTTTCCCATGATATTTCCACTTGTGAATGTAGTCTGAACAATAAATTTGTCCATGGTGTAAGAAGAAGACGCGATTTGCGGAGAAGCGTAGTCCAGGGAGAATAGAGGATGCCAGTCGCAAGTGAACAGACTTCGACCGTGTGCTTCTATATATTTGCCAGAGCACACGTGTCGAAGTGTCCGCGTGTAAACAATTTGTCACGTCCACGCGCCGCAAATTGGCGAAGTGTTGGTCAAGTCACACCTCCCAATCTCGAACAAATGGTGGCACATGCCTAAATGTTTTTGAAAAATAATTGAGGCCTGTGGTCTACTGCAGGGCTTCCCAACAGTGGTCCTGGAGAACCAAGTGTATGTTGCTTTTTGTTCCAAACAATCTATTGACTGAGTGAGGTTATTGAAAACATGGGTGTAAGATTAATAAGACAATGCCAGTTTGGCTTGTCACCAACTTTTAAAAACTCTTTCAATATTGAAGGACTTTAGCTGCAGATCCACCCATTTAAAAACAATTCAAAGTGTTACATCTTTCAAATGGAACCATGTACCACAGAACATTATAGTGCTAGTTGTCTGAGCACTTGTTTAGTTTATAAAAACTCACAGTTAATTTGGATTACTCATTTTATATGTGTATCTGATATAATGTGGCTTTAAGAAAGTAAACCATCCTTCATTCAACATAGAATGTGCTCATTGAAAAAGACAATTATCCACCCTTTATACTCCAGGGATTACATCATAAGTTGTAATGTCTTTCAAAATTAATGAAAAGGTTTTAAGTTAATTTGCTAAAATCATTTTAACTCAAAATAAATGACTGTTTATTTTCGGCATACTTATTCAGAAGTTTCAGTTATCGCATGAAGTTGTAGCCTGAGAACTACGTTTACAAAATAATATACACCTCAAGTTAAATTTAGAGCTAAATATGCATGAACGGAATAAGTAGTTAAACTCAAATATTTCAAGGCAATTTGTTTCCTCAAGCTATTTTATTAAAATGAACTGACATGGGTTCTGTATGTTAGGTGTGTGGCACTTACAGTATTATAGTATGTTTTATTTATATATATATATATATATATATATATATATATATATATATATATACATACACACACACACACATATATATATATATATATATATATATATATATATATAGAATATTCTGATAAATAATTAATTTATCGGTAAGCAGAATAGTTTGCAACACTGCAAACGTGTTAAGGTATTTAGGGTGAATCAGAATATGATCATTGACAAACAGAATCCATTTTAATCTGTCCTTCGATCAGAGTGTATCAGTACAGAAGGGTCTGTTTCCCTTGCAGTGTGTGTAGAGCGCTTTTTCCGAAAGTGTGAGCCATCAGGCTGGCACTGGACCATTTGTCTGTTCGGAGATGTCACTTGCCATAGTTCACACCCCTTCTGGGGGAGGGGGGGTTTGTTTGACAAAACGGGAATATATGTATAATCAATTAGTTGTAATAATTTACAGGCTATATTCACATTGGAGATAGGGCATGTTTTTGTGTAAAAATATTTATTAGTCATGCTTTGTATTTGCCTTGTTTTATCTTGCTATATCATTGGGTTCTTACCAATGCATTTTTTATGTGTTAACCACTTTGCAGTGAATATTTCAGCCATATTTCATGTTATAACCTTTCATTGGTATTCATGGGACTTCCATAGTTCTATTCACAATGCAATGCTATAAGTATGAGTTCATAAATACATATGGAAATTTGGAAATATTAGTAGTCCAAAGCCTCAGTTAGAGTACATTTCCATCAGGCTGAGTTTAAAAAAAAAATAGATAACACAACAGTGACATTTAGTAAGTTGATCAAATAAAATATAATCCACATTGACACTTGTCACTGTAATATTCCACTATTTGAAAAAATAAATCATGTCACTAAGGTGTGAGGAAGTCAATCCTCAAGATTGTGAAGTGCCACATTTTCCTTTATTCCCTTGACTAAGAGAGTGTCCCCAGACAACATAGATCAGAACAACAAGGGCAATAGACATCATTAAAAAAAAAAAAAAAACTGTTTTAATATTTGATCAATTTCTATTCTGTCAGCTACAGGCCTCCCAGCTGATGCATTGCTTCTAGTTTATTTTAAAAAGAATAACCTCAGAGGAAAACATAAACCCAGATTCATCATGAAAAGCTTAAGAAGCCTCATCTACTTTTCCTCACAGCAGGTGTCAGTAATGTTCAGTCCAAACCAGAGCTCCTATTTTTTACACATATAATATTTTACCTTATGATAGGTAGCATGTTCAGATTGATTGAGTTGGTAGTCTGGTCCACAGTCTTACTCAAAAACGTTTATGTAAGCAAGCTTAGGTTGTTTCATATGTACTATAGAAAAAAGAGCACATAGGTAAGATATGAATTAATCTCTTGTTTTTATACATAGAGGTTTAGCTTATTATTGTTCAACATCCAACGATGCATTCAAACATTCCAGTAGAGGTCGCTGTCCTCTCTTGCCAAGCTGATATTCCTCTACCAACGTGGTCTAAATTCGATTTTGGTGTCGTCATACATGTGCGACAAGAATCGCGCAGTAAATTGTGTCATGTTAAAAACAAGGAAGTTATACGCAAGAAAATACATAACGTTAACTGCAAATCAGAGTTGCCTATCTGGTCGGCAAGTGTTTAGAGTGTTTATATAGCAAGCTGTCTAGTTTGCTGATTCATTTTCATAAATTATGAATTCGTCATAAGCCGAAATGCTAAATTATGGGACTTGAAGATAGTTAAGTGAGTTAGCTACCGGGTAGTCAGCTAGCTAGTTGACTGGACAACCACCATTCACTCGTTCTGGTAATTTTGTGAATTGTTTGCTAGCTAGCTCACTTTGTAGCTGTATTTATTCTCGTGTTTTCATTAGTTTGGCAACAAAAGCGGCATTTCGTAACGACGTTCCATTTCCACTACGGACAAACGGTTACCACACTTAAGTTCAGTCATTGGTTTTGTGTCAGTAGTCTTTTTAAGTTTCGTTAACTAATTCAAAGTTTATCGTTTAGAATTTCTCAGAAATTGGTGGTGTTTCAGAAAAGTCAAGATGCTGAACATCCCGTCACAGTCGTTTCCTGCCCCCAGCTCGCAGCAGCGAGTTGCTCCGTCGGGGAGAAACAAAGTAAGTGTACAATTTGTTAGCTCAAGTTGACTAGCTATTTGAGAATGTGAAAAAGTGTGTACATTTGTGGCGAGCTAACAAGTTATTTCCCCTGAACTGATTTTGACAGCTTACTGACTTGACTGGCTAGCTTGGTAATGCTCAGTATTGAAAATATTTAGCTGCCTAGCATAGTGACATGCATGACATCTTACATTACGCTGCTTTTCTTTAGTTTGACAGTACAGTACATTATGTTGAACTGATCTTGACGTAACTACAGAGGATGGATACAGACACAGAGCTAAAAAGCTGATCATAATATGGAACATCTTCAACATGTGGTCTGCCAGAGCTTCTTAGATAGACCAGCGCTCAACAGTGCTCACGTTTTAGGAGCATTTACTCCTGGGGGGTGTAGGATCACATCTACTAATTGGGATGTATTTGTGTGCTCTGATATTTTTCAACTTAGTAGCACATGTGCTCCTTGGGAAAAAAAAGGTATGCAGGGGGAAATGAATGCTTGAGATTAATTTTTGGTTGTGTGTTTTTAAAAAAAAAAAATATTTTGGTTGAATTTCATAGTTAAAATTTGTCTTTAAAGTTTTTGGTAATGAAAATTGGCTTGATCATCCAGTTTTCACCCTGATATACCCCGGAGGATGCACCATGCATTTCCATGACACGCTCAAATGCAGGATATTGCATGCCTTCTCAGAGCCCTTTGCTGTATTGATAGAAACCATCACCTGTCCTACTGTTGCCATGGTGCACTAACTTTAAGTATATTTATTTTACGCTGTAGTTTCTCCATACTGAAATACGAACCTCTTGCACGTAGTACTCCAACTTAAGCTCTATTGGAGGTAACTGGCTGGTGTGTATGGGTTCATGTTAAAAACCAGATAGAATGCAATTTTGCTACTGCAGTGGATAATGACTTGGCCCCCTGGTGGCAAAAGTATTTGTTACAGGCTGGGACTTCCTACATGACAGTGTACAGGAAGCTGAAATAATTCTGGTGAAAGCTTTGTGTTGCATCACTTTACAGTGAAAAATGACTGCGGTCTATTGCACACTTAGGGGTTTGGGGGGGATGGGTTGGATCACCTCCGGAAATGTTCCAATTATTTTGTTTATTTTTAATATAACACACATACTTTCTGTTGTGTCATTGACCATGTACAGCAGATATTGAGCAGATATTGAGCTGGTTGTAGTAAGTAGAACTATTATGTTTTGAGTTGCTATTTGAAATAGCTAAGTTTATTAAAGTATTTGAAATGTATCCTTCCATATGGGGTATTGTGTGGTGGTCCTTGGGTGCCACTGAAAGGAATTGTGTCTTTCTTATAGTCACATGACCCATGCAGCGTTTAATGCATGTGACTTCCATCTGAAGGTGCTGCTGAAAGTAAAACTGTTGGTCACATGATTGAAGTGCTGTACTGAGGTCCATGAAGGTCATCCTAACGGTCGTGTGATCAGCGTCATGCTCTCTGTGTTGGCGAAGGTGTCCCTGAAGCCAGGTCGGAGTCTGATGGACTGGATCCGCTTCAGTAAGAGTGGGAGGGACCTGACTGGGCTCAGGGGCCGGCTGATAGATGTAACGGAGGAGGAGCTTAGAAAACACAATACACGGGAGGACTGCTGGACCTGCATACGAGGTGGGAAATGAGCATGCACACACACACACACACACACACACACACACATGCTCTCTCAAAAATACATGCACAGCCACATGCACAAGAGTATGCACATCCATTTGTACATACAACATACAGGCTGACATGAACACAAACATGCATACACACATACACACACATGCTCACATAGAAACATTTAGACCAGCTTTTAATCATTTGCAGAAACACACATACACACAAGTAAACGGTTTAGCAGTCATGGAAGTAAATAGCTGGAGGAGGCGTTCTGCTACAAAACTGAAATTAATTAAGTAAAAGGCAAGGTGGATTACTCTGCTTTGGGCTGACAGGAACATTGTGAGTAGATTGGGCTTTGTTGGCTCAATTTAGCTCTATTTAATAGCTCTATCTCATAGGCTTAGCCGAAGCACAGTCTGTCAAATTTCTTTCTGTCCAGGAAGCAATGCAAATGAACCGCTATGCACAGTGGCATTAGTTAGCTTGTTACAGAAAAGAATTGTATCAACTGTTGAATGAGTTCATTAGAAAACACAGCAGTGCCTATTAGCGGGGTCCAATAATGCCGCTTTTGCTTCACCCGCTAATGGTGCTTTCTGTGGGAGCTGTGAGGGAGGATAACGACGAAGATGCACTGAATTTAAATTTAAAGCTGGAACTGGAATTTAAAGCATCTCTTTCCTTTTCGTGTTTTAAGAAATATCATGCCACACCTGCCCAGTGTCTGAAATTGGAGAGTGAATTTTACAGAAACCTGAAATGGGCTGAGCCAACATTCTGATTTGAGCCAATCATTATGTTCTCCTATCTGCAAATCATTTGGATTGGTTCAAACAAGTCAGTGATAGACAGTTTATTGAAGGTCAACCCATTATGGGGTTTACTCTCCCATCAAAATCCTGAGTGCCCCATTTTATTATTACATTTAATATAATTACCACTTGTCAGTATCTAAAGCAATGTCCTTAGCTCACTTAATCTGTATATACAGTGGGGTCCAAAAGTCTGAGACCACTAGTCAAGATATTTCTATTTTGCATTTGTTTTGAATGTAATACTAATTCTTTCATTACAAATGATAATATCAGCTTAACAATTTGAGTGAAAAGTTGAATTTTTGAAAAATGTACATGAACTTCAGAATATCTTCGTATTTGGTATGTCCCCCTTTTGCTTTAATGACAGCATGCACTCGAGCTGGCATGGACTCCACACGTTTGTGCATAACCTGATGACCCATGTTATCCCAGCATGATTTGACAATGTTCCAAAGAGCTTCTTGTGATGTCACAAAATGAGTGACTTTCTCAGTCTTCAAGTGCCCCCATAAATGTTCAATGGGGTTGAGGTCAGGTGACTGTGGAGGAAAGTCCATGACAGTCAGGACTCCTTGGGCTTCTTTGGTCTTCAAGTAGTTCTTGCAAAGCTTTGAGGTGTGTTTGTGGTCATTATCCTGCTGCAGCATGAATCCTTCTCCACAAAGATGCAAACCAGAGGGTATAGCATGTCTCTGAAGAATGGAGTGGTACTTCTCCTTGGTCACGGTGTAGTCAATTCGGTGCAGGTGTCCAACTCCAGAGTAGGCAAAACACCCCCAGACTTGAATATTCCCACCACCATGTTTCACTGTGAGTTTGATACACTGCGGTATCATTGTCTCTCCTGTTCGTCTCCTTACATACACCCTTCTGTTACTGCCATAAATCTCAAACTTGGATTCATCAGTAAATAGGACTTTTTTTCCAGTCACCACTGTGAAATGCTGGTATTTATTAGCCCACCCCAAAAGTTTGGCCCTGTTTCCCCTCCTGGGAAGTGGTTTAGAAACTGCTACTCGTCCTCTGAGACCACTACAAGACAGCCTTCTTTTGACAGTACTTTTGCTGATTGGAGTCTTGTGTTCTTTATTTAGCAAATTTTTTATCTGTGATGAAGTTGCTTTTCTATCTCTCAGGGAACTAAGCTTGATGTATTGATCTTCTGATGGTGTGGTCATTTTTGGTCTTCCTGATCGTTTTTTGGATACAACTGATCCAGTTTCTGCAAAGCGTTTTAGAGTTCCATGCACTGCCCCTTAGAAACCTTTAGTCTAGCCATGATTTGACGCTGAGAAAGCCCCTCTTTGCTTATAATAACAATTTGACTTCCGACACTTTCACTTAGTTCTGATGCCATGTTTCCCACTATCACAATGCTACTTAGTAAGCAATGATTTGCTGGAAACTTGAGGCACAGCCATATTAATCACAGGTGTACACTGGCTGCAAATTGAGTTACTTGCACGAGCCTCTGATGAGTAGATAAAATCCACCTGTCATCTGAACACATGCTTCAATGGAAGGGATACAACTCAAGGAAATCTGACCTTTTGTACAAAGTATTTGTATAAATAGTAGTATAATAATATAAGTATAAATTTGCTTAAATTTGATTGCTGACCTAGAAATAGTGCATAATCTTAAATATTTCTTCTTCATTTTACATGTAATAACTTCTTGTGTTTTTAAATTTTTCTGAATCCTCAAACTTTCTGATTATTTCCAGGTTTACGTGAAAATATTATAGATTTTCAATGTGGTCTCAGACTTTTGGACCCCACTGTAGATCTGTATTTAATCTACTTTTGAAGTAGTACCTCTACAGAAAATGTTTGTACTTCTGTGTCTGAAAGGGAAACATATTTAGAGAAGTCTAACAGCAGTTTGCAGCGATCTTTTGCATAATGTGCAGAATGGGTTTACTCATGTTTGACATTTCATACACAACTCTTTGTTTGCCTGTGAAATTAGTGATTTATCTCTGGTAATCTCTAAATGTGGAGATATAGTTCAGTTGTACTGTGAAGTGATAATGTATATAGTTGCATTTAAGGTGCAAGATGCATGATCAGCTGGCAACTTATTAACATTGAATCATAACAGCTATTATGAGGCACCATATTGTGGAAAGTGTAGTTCTCTTTCATCATCTCGTGTTCGAAATCCACCGCCCTCCTGGAGGAGCATATAGGACACTGCAGCGCTACTGTTCCTCAGTTGACATTTGCTTCTTGTGAACATCCAAAACTCTGCTCTCAGCCTTGACCTTGCATTTCACTGCAAGAACCTTGTCACTTAAGTGTCTGCTGGAGGATATATCCTTGGATTGGCCTCAGCTGGCTGTGAAAGGTTAGAGTTAAGGTCAGTGCTAATAAGCTACTTTTCTGCTTGCTTGCTGCCCTCGTTTGCTAGCTTCTTTACTGTACAGCACTCTTTCATGTTTAGTGCGTCAGAATGATTGGTTCACATCCTTATTCCATGTAGGCATTTATCCCCTTCACGTGAAATTTCTACACTTCGCCCATCTCGGTGTTTGCTACGAGTACACAGTCCACGGGTGTTCTGTCTTTGTGTATAGGTGGGTCTGGCTCCTTTGAGACTAACAGGGATCAGAATACTGACTTATATAAACGAATGGCTGATAATTGCCAATTTGAAAGTCAGAGTTCTGCGGGACACTCAGCTAGTTCTGGTACATCTGTCATCTCTTAGTTTCAGAGTAAACCTCCCCAAAAGCAATCTCTCTCATCAAATAATGTAACGTTCTTGGGACTGAGCTGTGTCTCGATGCGAGCTCGCCTATCATCGGACCGCACCTTATCTCTCAGAGTCTGTCTCTCTCAGTTCAAACCGGGCTCAGGAGTACAGCTTCAATGCCTCAGACTACAGGGGCTGATGGCATCAGCCTCGCAGGTTTTGCCAGTGGGGCTGTTGAGATTGAGGGGCTTTATGAGGTGGGTTTCATCCCTCCATCTCAGCCCCGTGGGCGATCTCCATCGCTGTCTCACGGTGACACGCGAGTGCTCTGCAACTCTGTGTCCTTGGGAAAGCAGACTTTTGCACTCAGGGAACCCCTCTCGGGACCGTTCTCATGAGGAAAGTCCTGACTACAGGCGTATCCCTCTCTGGGTGGGGTGGGGTGGGGGGGGGGGGGGGGGGCGCACTCTGGTTGGACACATGGTGAATGGGACCAACCCAGCTGCACTCAAGTCACATCAATTATCTGGAGCTACTAACCGTTTGGATTGCTCTCAGATATTTTCTTCCCTGTCTAAGGGGACATCATGTGCTAGTCCGTCGCGACAACAGGACCGCGGTAGAATACGTCAGTGGCCAAGGTGGTGTGCACTCCCTCCAGCTCCACTGTCTAGCCCGCAGACTGTTGGTCTGGAGCAGCTGCCGCTTTCTATTGTTACGCGCGACCCATGTTCCAGGTGTTCTGAACACGGGTGCGAATCTGCCGTGAAGGGGAAACCCACTGTACGGGGAATGGCGTCTATATCCCCAGACTGCGGAAATGCTATGGCAGAGATTTGACCGTGCAGTCGTATATTTCTTTCCCTCTCACGCAAACGCCCATTGTCCTGTGTTCTCGCTACGGGACGCGAACGCACCTCTCGGCTTGGCCGCACTGGCCCGCCCATGGCCCTATGTGCCCATGTATGCATTTCCCCACCTCGGTCACATCTCTCCCACTCTAGCCAGAACAGAGTTTGACACTGATCCTAATAGCGCCCAGATGGCCGAACTCGCCGTGGCTGGCGGAGATGATCCCTCTCCTGTATGCACGGCCACGCACACTCCCGTTACGCACGGACCTGCTGTCTCAGGGGAACGGGGAGATGCACCACCCCCGCCCGGAGAGAATAGCGCTTTGGGCTTGGCCAACGAGAGGCATAACCTTGCGTGGTTGCAATCGTCCAGAACACGAGAGCGCCCTCCACCTGGTCACTTTATGACAATAAGTGGCAGGCGTTTGAAAGATGGTGTGCCCTCATCAGTCAGTGCCTTACCAGTGCTCTGTTACTGACGTGCTGTGCTTTTTACAGAACCTTATGGGTAAAGGGAATGCCATTAATGTCTACCTGGCAGCTATCGCTGCTTATCATGCTGGTTTCAAAGACTATGCAGTGGGCCAGCACCCCCTCATTTGCAGGTCTGTGAAGGGGGCTCACCATTCTCTCCCTGTTGCTAAAAGCGCGTTCCTGCTTGGGATTTACTACTCTGTCTCTTTGGCTGTTTGAGCCCAAAGATGAGAGATTTCTGTGAAGACAGCATTGCTGCGCGCACTAGCCTCCTAGTGACCTCTGTGCCCAATCCAGGCTTTATACCTGAAAGCTTCTCTGCTTTCACATGTGAGGTGCTGGATATTGCCACTTTTCACCCACCACCCTTGCTGCATATGCTGTGTCCTTCGCATGTTCTCCACAGAGAATTCTCCATTTGTATATGAGAACTGAGGTTACGGTATGGTTGTTCAATGAAACACAAAATGGATTCTTTTTAACAGACATTAATAAAGATATACTTTAGTTCTTGCTTTTATCTTATGGGTTACATGAAATTCTCTGAAATGAATAGCAAAGGCGGTCTTAGCAATAAGAAACATGAGAACACTCATACAGTGTCATTCAGAGTTGATTCTGAATACTCGTTGGGTTAGATTAGGGGTGGGCATGGAGATCAGTATCTATTATCAGATTTTGTGCCAGCATCTGGCATTAATTATTTACTAAGCCTATTGATGTATGAAACCGCGTTGAGTTAATGGTGTCACGGTGATTGGTGCCTGTATACAGTGGAATTGCCCACCCCTTGGTAAGATTGTGTTAAGTAGCAATCTGAGTTCCTGCACTGTTAATTTCCACCAGCAGAGGGCGCCTTGCTAACAGTCGTGCAGCAGCAACCCAACAGTGTGATTATAGTGGTTACACATCACTGTGTATTCTTCAGCTCTGCTAATTGGGCCTTGAAAAACAAATTAACAGCTATAAATTGGAGCTCATTAATGCATTCTGCATCTTGAAACAGACGGTTAATGTTCACAAGGGCCATGGTATTGTGTTGCGTCATGTATTCATGTGCATAATTATTGTTATGTGCTATGTTTGAGGTTGATTTGCATTTTGACTGTGTCTTTCCGTTAGATCAAAGTCCAGTGTGCGTGTGTGTGCGCGTGTGCGTGTGTGTGTGTGTGTGTGTGTGTGTGTGTGTGTATCAATAAGGGATGGTTACGAGATGAATCGCTTATTTATCGGGTCCTGCTCAGTCTTTTTCTCTCACCACGGCTGTGCATGTACAACTGTGTTTGAACTTGGCTCCGTTTATTAATTTAAAAAACGGATGCATTGAAATAGAGCACATTTCTTCATCTGTATGAATAGGATAAAGCAGATGTATATTTTGAAATGCCTGTTTTCATTACAGTCCTGCTTTTTGCTGGTAAACAGTGATGCCTCCCGGCCATGATGCATTGTAAAAATATATTCTTCTGCACGAAAGCAATCGATTTGAAATCGAGCACATTATGCGGTCGCTGGATCTGTGGAATGATTGAACATGAGCGTCCGTGTGGGGTGATGTGTGCGACCCTTTCCTGCAGGCATGGTGTATAACGTGAGCCCCTACATGGAGTACCACCCCGGGGGGGAGGGCGAGCTCATGAGGGCTGCCGGTGCTGACGGAACGGACCTGTTTGATCAGGTGAGCCAGTGACGCACCTGCACACTGAACAAGGCACACCAATGGGAGAGGACGTGCTGTTCTGAGTGTGTGTGTGTGCGTGTGAGTGTGTGTGTGTGAGTGTGAGTGTGTGTGTGCGAGTGCGAGTGCGTGTGTGTGAGTGTGTGTGTGTGCGTGTGAGTGTGTGTGTGCGAGTGCGTGTGCGTGTGTGTGTGTGTGTGTGTGCGAGTGCGAGAGAGTGAGTGTGTTCGTGCATGTGTGTTTCTGTATTTGTGTGTGTGTGTGTGTGTGTGTGTGTGTGTGTCTGGGTGTGTATGTGTGTGTGTGAGTGTGACTGTGTGTGTGTGTGTGTGTGAGAGAGTGAGTGTGTGTGCGTGTGTGTTTCTCTATTAGTGTCTATGTGTTTCTGTGTCTGTGTGTGTGTGTGTATGTGTTTGTGTGTTTGTGTGTGCGTGTGTGTGCGTGCACGTTTGTGTGTGTGCCTGCATGTGTGTCTCTTCTGAATATGAGAGGTTCATGCGCACATTGATCACTCATTGTGAAGGTCTGAAAGGCTGGTAATCCCCTGATGTTCATATGAGAGTGAGCCCACCATCAGCGTCCCAGTAAAAAAGTATGTGATTGGTGAATGAATCCGTTCTGTCGACGCTATTTGCTCTGTGGATTTCTCTCCTGTTAAAGTGGGGCTGGATGTCAGCAGGCAGGCTTATCACCGACAGCAGCAGGTTGCGGCTTATCTCAGCCAGCCCAGCGCTGCGGTGCGGAGCTGTGTGCGGAACTGTGTGCGGATACGGCAGGGAGCCGCGATAATGGATTTCCGCGTGTGACCGTGTGCCTTGGTTTGCCCTTCAGATGCTACAGTAGCACATGCAGGAGAATGCTTGCGAGTGCTAATAATTGAATACAGTTTTCAAAAGGGACATTTTAAATGACAATGGCTTTTCACTCCAGGTTTTTTGCAAAATTACACATGCTGATTTTTAGAAATGTTTTTTTTTTCGGCTTTATTAGACAGAACAGTGTAGAGCATGTGGGTAGTGCGCTACAGGCTGCGCCACGAGGCACATCTGGAAATGATTTTTATCTATGCTAATAGCATGACCCCTGTATCTCCTGATACTGACTGCAATCTGATTTACACGTTTCTGAAGCTAATTATTAATGTGGTTGCAAGATGTCTTTCTAAGTAAAGCTCAAGACAGTAGATGTTGGAAAGTAAAAACTTAAGAATATATTTTCATCAGCCAAAGCTCGGCTTTTTGTTTGACAAGGCTATGGACCACTAAATTATTTAATAAAATACCCTTATATTTTTCAGCATTTCAGCATTAAGCTCCATTTTACAATCTGGGATATTTTACAATATCCCAAATTCTAAAACTGTAAATGTGTGTAGACAGTAGCAGAATGGTAATGAATACTGATATGTGTATGATACGTTCTGCATGGTTCCATTGTTAAACTCTAGATGTGTGGACAGTAGCAGTCTACAGAATGGTAATGAATGCTGATACTTGTATGAGACATTCTGCACGGTTCATTGTAAACCTGTAGATGTGTGTAGACAGTAGCAGAATGGTAATGAATGCTGCTGTTGTGTGTGTGTGCGTGCAGGTCCACCGCTGGGTGAACTATGAGTCCATGCTCAAGGAGTGCCTAGTGGGGAGGATGGCGGTCAAGGCCAAGGCCTCTGTTAAAGGTAAAGTGTGTGTGTGTGTGTGCGTGTGTGTGTGTGTGTGTGCGCGTGTGTGTGCGTGTGTGTGTGCACGCTCGTATGCGCTTGCGCTTCTACACGCGAATGAGATTTTTCATCGTCGACAGTAGTTCTGTGCACTTACCCACGAGAGCAGTGGAGAATCAGATGGGTCCAGGGATCATGTTATTAAGGTAAGTAAGTGTGTTCATAACCACCACTGGTGTGCCCGCGGGCTGAGTGGCGAAGGGGCCCGCTGACTGGAAATGAGGTTCGTGTGTTCCCGGGGAAGGGCTGCGCGGCGCGGGCGTGCAGTGGGCTGATCTGCGGTTGGGTGTAATCGTTGGCTCGCGCAGCGCTGCGCTATCGAGAGGCCCTCCGCGGTCATTAGCTCTTTGAACCGCAGCGCGAGGCGGCGGCGCGGCCCTTGTGTGGCTTCCCTCTCGTTGCGAAATGAAAGCCGGGGAACAGCGGATTAAGACCGCGCGCGCGGCAGAAGTGCGGCCCCTGTAGTCGCGCCTCGTTATTGTTGTAATAGCTTCACGCTGGTCCGTGTCACTGGAACCTGATATGCTCCCGCACCCGCAGGAAAACGCTAGCAGCCACGTCTCCGGCTCTGCCGTACGGCCTGGCCAAAGGGGTGTTTCTGTCTTCTAAAGTCCGACTGTTTTTTTTTTTTTTTTTTTACATAACTAGCAACACCACTGCTGTTTATTTGGTGCCTGTTTCATGAGTAGCGTAGACTGTACAGGGAATCAAGGCGCCAAATGCTCCTGTCAGCGAAGGGAGATAATAAGACGGGCTGGAACAGATTGCGAGGTGCATGTTGAGCACGGGGATGGGCATCAGGGAATATTTCCTATCGTTGTGTTTTCTCCTTATTAGCGGCGGAAGGTTTCATGGTTGTTTCTGTTTCCTTTGCAGCTCAGTTAAATTCTGACAAACAGAGCCTTCCAGTGAATGGTGAGAACATGTGAAGTACTTCCATTGAACAGCATGCATGCACACACACACACACACAAACACACAAATACAGAAACACGCATTCATGAACACACTCGCACTGTCTCACACACAAACACACGCATTCAGAAACATGCATACAAGAACACACTCACACTGTCTCACGCACACACACACACAAACAAAAAGCCACAAAGATAGACAGACAAATGCACACACGCATATACACACACACACACGCACAGACCCACAGTTCTGTATATCGTCTATAGCTGTGGTCTGTTATGGCCTGAGGAAACCTTTGTCAGATGTAAATCCTCTGCTGTCCTCTTTCCTCTCAGGTTTGCCCCCTGCTTTCCCCTCCCTGGTCCTGGAGCCACCTTCCCCGGCACCTCCACCCAAGGCTCCGCCCCCTCCCAAAGACCACCGGCCCAGGTGGGTGTGTCCAAACAATGTGAGGCCTGCCATATATCTTCTTTCTAAGCTAGAGTTTCTCCCTTGTAGTCTTTTTCATAACATAACATAACATAACATAATGATGAGAACAGACCATTCAGCCCAACAGTGCTCGCCATTTTCTTCTTTTATAACATAAGAATAGTTTTATATACAATAGTTTATGGTCTTACTATAAACAGGTTCACGCACTAGCACACACACATTGTACCATGGCCATGCTCTGTTTCCATGGACAGGAAAATGCTGGTTTTTGTAATGATAATTTTGACAGTATTTTAGAACTTAAAATTAGATTTCTGTCATATTTTTGAATACAAATAAATCAATATTATTGATTGCACAACACCACCTGGACCTACCTAGGGATATGTGCGCATAACCACACATAATTACACGTGCTCACGCACGCAGACGCAGATACGCAGACGCTTGCACGTGTAACCTAAGAGAAGAACACGGATGCATTCAGGTACATACTCAAACTCTTAATCTGTCACTCAGTATTCCTGTTACTATGGATACGCATCTTCCAGGAGTGTCTCCCTCTATATTAGAAGGGCAAATTCAGCAGGTGAGGAATTTCTAAATGTTCCGGTTATGTTACTCATTCATGGAGAGCAAGAGGGTTCAGGGCTGGCAAAAATTGTGCTTCACAAGTCTGTCAAATTGATGAGTTGATGGTGCAGCAGCTGGTTTTAACTGTCGGTATAAAGATACGGTCTTCCATTTCCTGTTTTGGCACAATTTTCATATAAATGCCACTCAAAAAAAAATCTATAAAACTATAAAAAGCCTTAAATTAATTCACTGGCAAGCTGCAAATTCAATAATTTCATCCGTCCATAACCCCCAAAACCTGCTCTGGTGCTCTTGGCATTTGCGGGTTGGAGTGACTGAGCGAATGCGTGACAGCAAAAGGGCTCTTTGATGAGTCACTCAGCCAATAGTCACCGGGTCTCCTGAGTGCTGAGAAGCTGTAGTGATTGGGGATAGACCTGGACCATCGGTATGCCTGCTGAGCTCATTTCTCAGCCATGTCAGGCGTAGTCATAATGTTTCTGAATCAAACACAGTAATAATGTTTCTGAATCAAACACAGTCATAATGTTTCTGAATCAAACACAGTTGTAATGCTGCTGAATCAGGCTCAGTCATAATGCTGCTGAATCAGGCACAGTCATAATGCTGCTGAATCAGGCGCAGTCATAATGCTGCTGAATCAGGCTCAGTCATAATGCTGCTGCATCAGGCACAGTCATAATGCTGCTGAATCAGTCGCAGTCATAATGCTGCTGAATCAGGCGCAGTCATAATGCTGCTGAATCAGGCTCAGTCATAATGCTGCTGAATCAGGCTCAGTCATAATGCTGCTGAATCAGGCTCAATCATAATGCTGCTGAATCAGGCTCAGTCATAATGCTGCTGAATCAGGCTCAGTCATAATGCTGCTGAATCAGGCGCAGTCATAATGCTGCTGAATCAGGCTCAGTCATAATGCTGCTGAATCAGGCTCAGTCATAATGCTGCTGACTCAGGCGCAGTCATAATGCTGCTGAATCAGGCTCAGTCATAATGCTGCTGAATCAGGCACAGTCATAATGCTGCTGAATCAGGCACAGTCATAATGCTGCTGAATCAGGCTCAGTCATAATGCTGCTGAATCAGGCACAGTCATAATGCTGCTGAATCAGGCGCAGTCATAATGCTGCTGAATCAGGCGCAGTCATAATGCTGCTGAATCAGGCGCAGTCATAATGCTGCTGAATCAGGCGCAGTCATAATGCTGCTGAATCCTCTGCAGACTGAGAAGAGGAACGTTATTTTTCTAACATCTTTTCTTATGTGGCAGGTTCGACTGGTTCCAAACTGAGGCAGTGGTCAATGTTGTGGTGTACACCAAACGGAAGGTAACGGCCTCATATGTTTTATATGAAAAACATCACGCGACAGGATCAATGACAGCTGAGCACTAGGTGGAATCTAGAGATAATAGTCTTCTTTCAGGTTGGAATGAATAACAACACAGAGATGTTATTGTGGCCCTCATCCCTCTCTCTCTCTCACCCCCCCCCCCCCCCCCCCCTTTCTCTTCCCCCCCACAGATCCCCAGTTCGGGCTGTACAGTTGTTGACCTGCAGGGCGGTGCTCTTCGGGTGGAGGTGCTCCTGGGAAAGCTCTCCTACCTCCTCCACCTCCGTGAGTGACTTCCCTGCTCCAAAATCTCTTTCTGTCCCTTTTCCCTACTGCATGACTCCACAGTTGGTCGCTCTTGGGTGCTTTTCGTTGTTTGGACCATGCAGCACTTTTGTGTGCTTTGTAAGATGTAGCATGATCAAATAAAACTTTGTTTTTCTTGTAGGATTGTCGCAGGAAGTGGAAGAGAGTATTACCGGTAAGTAAACGATTATTAAAATCTGATCATACTAAATCTACACTGTCATGTCAGAAATCTTTTTCTTAAACCTAGACATAAGTGGTATTTTTTTCTTGTATATGTGAACAAAAGTGAATATGGACACACTTCTTTTCCAATTTTCCTGAATTAATCACTTAGCTTCTGTTTCATGTGTTATTCATTTTTTATTTCTTTTATTTCTTTTATTTCTTTTATTTTTTATAATGTTCTTGCTCCTATTAATGTCAGCTATGCCGTATCTTGGAATTTGAACCTGCAGCCCTCAAGCTGCGAGCTAAATTCTATCACTACACCACTACTGCTGCATTTTAGTGTGGACAACAAAGCCACGCTAATCCAGCCCCCCCCCCGCCCCCAGTAACAGCCATCATACAGGAGCACATGTTTCACCGTGACCCCGTGCTCCAAGCTGTTGCAAGAACCGAATGAGGAACAGAATCGCTCGCCCTGCTTTACGCTGTGATGGAAGAGATTGGGTGTGAAGCACTGTTGACCTGAGCCTTTGTAGGCCCCTCTCTCCCCCTAAAGGAAGACATGCAGTGCCTGAAACATGCTCAAGGCGCTGTATCTTGGAAATAAAACCGCATGAGTCTAGCACTCATAAGCTACAGTCATTTACTTTGTTTCTTTCTTGTGTTTTTGATTTGCATTCAGTCTGCACTGACTTCAAATGCAGTATAGTACTGTGGCATAGGAATACTGTATGTAGGTATGTAAGGGAACTATCACAGTGATGTCCACACATATACATTTAAACAATTATATCCCTTGTATTAAAGTCTCTAAATGTGATTAGTGTGTGCCTTCCTTTGGCCATAGCTCAGAAATGGCAGTCTCAGAAGCTGCAGAATGAGGATAGGCCAGTCCAGTCATAGGTAAAAATGAAGACCTGCCCTTATGTACAGGTGCAGTTTGCTAGCACCTGCTCTTATTCACAGCTTGCACATTGCTGGAGCTACAGTGGGTTTGATGGACAGGAGCAGGTGGCTTTAGAGTGGGGTTTGATGGAGACCACATTGCTGGGGTGGTGGGTGAAGGCAGTGCTCTGCTCTCTCCACACCGTGGCGCTCATGGTTTTTCTCTGTCCTGCTAGTTCAGACATTGAGCACGGTGGGCAAGGTGCAGGTGAGCCTACGGAAGGCTGTGAGGGCCAAATGGGACGAGCTGGGCGAGCCTCTGCAATCCCATGATTCCTTTCTGCGGAGGACAGATCAGGGTGAGTCTCCGCTCTGCCCCTCTGCCCACTACTGGATGTGCCTCCCTCTCTCTCTTTCTCTTTCTCTTACATACACAACATAAACAACAACATACACATACTGCCATATCTGAGCCATATAATATGCAGTATGTAAATAGCAATCAACTGCAGATGTGGACAGTCAATGCGCTTTTGTATCGATGGCAGGTTGCCACATACAGTGCAGCTAGTGGGGCTGTGTGTCCTTCACCATTTTTGTTTATCAGGAACTGTGACAAAATCTCTTTGTCTCTTGCTCTCTTTCTCTCTCTGTCTGTCTGCGCTCTCACTCTCTCATGCTTTCTCTTGCTTATCTCTCTCGCTCTCCCCCTTTCTGAAGATGAACAAAAAGCTGAAATAAATAATAGTAAGTTTTAACAATGATGCAGTTGAAAAACAAAAACAACACATCTCAAATTATGAATTTCTTTCCCATAATATTGTCATACATACTCATGCCCATTTACAGCAGTTTTTGTACCCTTCCATTTGTTTTGTGGTGTTTTATAAGATTGGTGAACATATTTTAGGGGGAGGATCGTTCCTTTGGGCAGAGCTTTTCATGGTCTGACTGTGTGCTTATGGACTGCCCTCTTGTTCAAACCACTTGAATTTGATGTCTGGAGGCTGAGAGAGCCATTGAAAAGCAGTCATTTAATGCTTCAGTTAACCATTTCTTTGATTTTAAGCTAGGTTTGTAATAAATGATGATCTAAGGTCCGTCCGACCATTTACGGTTTTACTCTTTTTACAGACCGTCCACGTACACAGCTATGCGTAGCTTTCCTAACTCTTTTCTGCTCAGTTCAATTCGACGTGCTTTATTGCCATGAAATCTGGTAAAGGGATGTGCGTGCGAAAACTGCAAGCTGTATTCGAGCCAGTGGAATCTCCCAGGCCTGCTTTAACTGGGGGCTAAAAACAGCCCACGTTTGGCCACTCATGCCTGCCTGAGGCCACGGTAGCCCTGCTGGAAGCTGCGTTTCAGGCCTGAATGAGGAATGGGTGCTGGGTCAGCCTGTGGAACGGTGTGTTGTTGTGGAGACGAAAGAGAATGTGCTCGCTGAATCGAAACAGCCCGAGGATTACAGTCGGCAGGTCGTCACGCACAGTAATTTGTTTGACGTGCTATTGTGCAGAGTTTAACAGTTTCAGGGGCCTAAAGATGTTCCGAAGCGGCTGCCATTTTGCGGGATTAACACTTTTTCCTGATTGTATGTAAGCATATGAATTAAATAAAAATGTGAGTTCATATATAGTAACTCTACAGAATGCAAAAACAAAATGTCCCAAATATGAATGTAGTACATGTGAAAATTCAATCAACAAAACTCTGCAGTGCACAAAAGAAAGCTATGGAAAAATGAGGTAGGACTGAAAGTCATGGGTGGGTGCACTCCTTTGCTTTTCCTAATTTTTGTGGCGTTTATTGATTTATGTGGTCTGCAGGGGTGTTCTACCGGGAGTGCGCGCTGGTGTGTAAAACAGACGTCACCCACGACACTCGGCTGTTCGCCTTCAGGCTGCCGCGTGGGACGCACATGCAGGTGCCCGTCGGACGGCACGTCTACCTCAGGGCTCCCATCCAAGGTAGCGCCTCCCCCCGGGCCGTCCCCGCCCGGTCAGCAATGAGGGGCGTTTTTGGGGGAAAGGGGCAGGGTGACCCATCCAATTTGAAAATGGAATTATGGGAATATTAGTGTGGGACAATGCTTGGTCAATGGTACAAGGCAACTGCTCAGTAGGGGAGAACGATATCACAAATGATTGTGGAATACTAATATCACTGACCATTATTGAATACTAATATCACGGATCTTTATGGAATACTATCACTGATCATTTTGGAGTAACAATATCACTGATCATAATGGAATAATGATATCACTAATCATTGTAGAACATCAGTACCACTAATCATTATTGAATAACAATATGACTGTTCTTTATGGAATAACAATAACTTTGTATGAGATAATGTGGTTGCTGCTGAATCTTCAGTCTGGTTTTGTGCGGATATGGAGGTGGTAGTCTGTACGATCGGTGGTGTGTACGGGGACAGTGTGTGGTGATTCTCTGCACTCGGGTGTGTGTCCTGCACAGGCAGCGAGGTTGTGAAGCCCTACACCCCAGTGAACAGGACACTGATGCCGCAGTCCCAGGACCCCACAGAGAGAGAGCACGCCAGCGTCTTCCTCATGATAAAGATCTACCCCGACGGAGCTCTCACCCCACACCTCGACGCCCTGAACATCGGTGAGTGCGGGAGCCCTCTCTTCCTGCACGCGCGCGTGTTAATGACCACTGCTCTGAGGGGAAGAAAGAGAGGTAAAAAATGTTAAATGCCGAGCTGAATGTCAGAAACGGCAGTGAACAGCCAGCGCATGCTGTCCTCCCCTTCAGTGCGGTGCATTCGTACCGCAGTCCAAATGACCGCATCACAAGCGAAAGGCATTGCTTTAGGTTACCGTGCTCCTTTGAGAGTCAGCGTCTTTATACGCTCTGAATGTCAGCCATCTGCTGTATTACCTAATAACAGAGAATAAAGCGCAGTTGCCTTACAGTACAGGCTTTATCCCCGTGAGTTGGTTTCAGTATTGTCTGTGCTTTGAGTGGCATTCAGTGAACTGATGAAAAGTGAACACACAGCTTATTGTGATTTGTGTCTGTAAGTCTTCATGCTCCTGTGTATTTAATCGGATCGTGGCATCTGTTGAGCACGCAGAATGAACACAGAATGTTTGTCCTTGCCCTTTTATTTTACTGCCGTGCGATAATATCCGGTGAAATTATGCACCCTAAAATTCCAATAAATCGTAGGCTGAGAAACCTCTGAATATCAATCAAGTCGGAAAAGCGGGAGGAAGGAACAGAACAGAGTGAGCGGTGAGGGCCTTAATAACGTGCTCTCTGAGGCTCCCGGCCCTGAGTGGCTGGGAAATAACGCTCGTCCGTCGTTCTTGTTTCACATTAATATGAGCGCGGATTCCGCGTCTTCCCTGAGGAACACGGGCTAGTTGTGATCTGGGCGAGTGGCAGTGCAGTATTTCGCTGCATCATATGGAAGCATAAACCTGCCAAAATGTAGAAGTTATTGTTAATCTGCTAACCGTCCATTGCTGTTTTGTTTGCTTGTTGTGTGCGCATCGTGCTAAGTATAATTTAAAAAATGCTTTAGTTTGTGTTCCTGACTTAACGATTCCTGGTTCCGTGGACAGCACTCACATGAGGTGTTGTTAGTCTCCCTTACTCCCTTCTTTCCGGATATCCAGTCAACAAAAAACTGAATGTGGCAGTGTAGTGTGATGGGTAAGGAGTTGGTCTTGTAACCCAAAGGTTGCAGGTTTGATTCCTGGGTAGGACACTGCCATTGTACCCTTGAGCAAGGTACTTAACCTGCGTCCCTTCAGTGTATATCCAGCTATATAAATGGATACGATGTAAAATGCTATGTAACAAGTAGTGTAAGTCGCTCTGGATAAGAACGCCTGCTAAATGCCTGTAACGTAATGCAAAATGTAATGTAATCTTGAGATGTTTACTTTCAAATCTACCCATGAGTGATACAGCTGAGGAAGGTGTTAATGGACTCAGGGGGGGCAATGGGGTCTCACAGACAGGTGTGTGTATTAGGGGCAAATGGTGAGGAAACAGTGAATAAGCATAAGCTTGTGAGCAGCAGAATGTTGGGCTTTGATTCAATTTGCACCTTGGAAGTGAGGAAAACGCACGTGCAAGCTTTTGCACTTTCTACAGGATTGGCTATTTCACTAAACTATCGTACAGCTTATGGCCCGAGGCCTTAGCTCACCAAGACACTATTAGGAAGAAAACAAGAGAGGATGAACGCAAAGCAAAATAACAAAAAAGCCAGACATGTATATCAAAGGGAACAGAGGGAAACTGTAGCCTTGCACCGTGCCTTACATTCACATTAGTGCTGTTGTCTTTTGAATGGATGCCCTTTTCTGAGTAAACCATATGCCTGGTCCATCTGCCACCACTGTAGGCACTGAGAGCTTCATCTGGTCGAGGGGAGGGGTACACATGGGATAATCTCCCAAGCCCTCCCTATGTAACAGCCTCTTATTAAAAACAGCAGTGGAAATAATCCAGAAATAGATTCAAACAGAAAATAAACATAGCACTTTGGAAACTGTATTCAGTTTATGCAAAGATTCCTACGTTGCTATTCTGCTGGTTTTAACTGATGGACATGGTACCACATTTTTTATCTGGTGATTTTACTAAATATACTCAGAACTTGCCAACAATGGTCTCCTTCAGGTTGCACTGAATGTGTGAGATTTCTCCGTGACAGGTTTCAGCATGACTACATCTTATATATTGAAGTCATAGGGTTGAATTTTCTTATCAGAGTACTCGGTCCATTTCTTGCTTTTGCCCGCTACATTTTCTCTGCTATATAAACGTTAACCTTTTGTACATGCAGTAGTCCTTGATTGATCTCTATCAAAGAGCCTTGTGCCACTGGAATATCAGTGGGTGTCCGTAGACGTCCAGGGCTTTACATCACCCTACCTGCCATGGCTTCATAGGGTGTGGTCTGAATTGTCCTATGCAGGGTTTACATAACCACCATGAGGCAGAATCTCAGGCGGTTTTAAAGAACTGTTTGTGCAAAACATTTTAAGCATCTCTTTTGATTGTCTGGTTTGCTCTCCCCACACAGCCAGAGGATTGAGGAAGATTGGCTGTGTGCATTTTGTGCTCGATTGTCAGACTTTTTGAAATTGTATTTTGAAAGGCTTGGAAATTAGTGCCTCTCCGCCGCTATCAATTTCAATAGGCAGCACCCATCTTGCAAAAACCGCTTTGAAAAGAATCGGCAGAGGCAGTGCTGGTCCTACAGGGAAAAGCCTCAAGCCGTTTTGTGAATGTATTCGCACTCTTTTCTCCGTTCTAATACCCAGCTGGTGTGTTGGCAGAGGACCAATGAAGTCCACCGGTGGGTGGGCCCGCGGGCCCTCTGAAGGGCTCGGACTGCAGCGTTTCTCCAGAATTTCTTTGTGGGCGGGGTGGTGAGATGGTGCAACTTGACCTCAGACCTGGGGGGTAAGGGGGCGTCCTACAGAGTAGGCACCTCAATAAAAACTAATTTCTGCCAGGAAGAGAACGCCTACAACAGTGGTCTTTGTACTTTGAATATTGTAAATGGAATTGCAATGATTTTGCATGTGGTTTTCTGTGTGGAGTAGTGTACTCCGCATGGATGTGCATGGCACAGTATATCTGGGACATACCTTCTTCAAGACATGGGTTAATACAAAAATGGTTCCAGAATCCTCAGGAGAGCCCAGAACTAAAGGAACTAAAGGGAGGGGTCCTCTGAGTGTGTGAACAATGGGTTGTTCTGCCCAGGTGGTGGAGATAGTGTGAGGCTTTGTGCCATGACAGCATTGGTTAACATGGGAGGTAGTCCGGCATAACTCCTGCAATGCAAGACAAAGGAGTAGGTGAACATGTCGGTCCAGAAATAGCTGCAGATTTGGTCGGAATGTTAAAATGAGCTTTCACTTTGCTTGAAGCAACATTGTTCCTTTCACTTGTGATATGCCTGTGACTCTCTCTCCTTGTCTAGGTGACTCTCTCTCCATCAGTAGTCCGGAGGGCCCCTTCAGTGTACGGCTCCTGTGTGAGGTCACTCACCTGTACCTGCTGGCGGCTGGCACTGGCTTCACCCCCATGGCCAAGCTGATTCAGCTGGCCCTGCAGGACATGGACGCTCTCAGGTCAGCTAATGCCCGGTGGTCAGCCTGAAACAGTCACTGTCCGTAAGTGAGTGACTCGCTGACTGACTAACTCCCCGTTGCTAAAAGGTGTGGTTAGCACACTCCAGTCCTTTAGGTGGTGGACTGCACCTGTGCTTCTTTGCGAACTGCCATTACACGCAAGAAGCCTTATTGTGTGCAAGAGTATTTCAGTGTGTTCAAAAGCATAGGAAATCAAACAGGAAAATTTGGATATAAAAAAACACCAAATATCTCCAATAGAGCTATAGGCGACTAAAAAATATATCTACATCAGGGATGTCATACTAAGAATCACGTTAAAGTTAAATAGGTAGCTCACAGCTTCAAAGTCTTATTTCGTTATCTGTTTTTTAGCCCAGTAGCTAACTTTGGCAATATTGTAATTACAAATTAAAAGATGGCTACAATTAGCAGTGCTGGCTTGACACTGTTGGACTACAAGTAGTTAAGAATCTTTCTGCTATGTGAGGTATAGCATCCATTCCGGTGTTCCAGTTGGACAATCGGTGACATGACACATCATTAAATTAGGGTTTTTATTCCCACAGGTCAGGGAGTAGATCCCTTCTTTCAGTCAGCCAAAGGGATGTCATTATCGGCTAGCTGAAAACTAGATTAGCTCTGGTGATTGAAAATGTGATGGGCTCAGTTAAAAAAATAAAAAAATTTGTTCTGTGAAAATTTGCCAGGCACATGTGTGGGCCAATGCGAGCCACGTTTAAATCAGTGCAAGAAAAGACATTTGGCATAACAGGAGCTACATTTGCTACATCTACATGACATTTAGGTTTAGGTCTCATTGACTCTCAGTGGGGAGGGAGTGTCTTTTGGAACCTGCAGAAAACTAGAATTATGTAGTAGTTAGTAGTAGTAGTAGTAGTAGTTAAACTAGTAGTTCTTATAACTAGAACTACCCTTTATGGCTGTGAAGTCATACGCTTCAGTCTTTGGGAGAGATTGCTCCCCCCGGTAGTATCCAAGGTGTTGGCCTTTTTTTGGGCGCTCAGTTGCCCAGTTGCTGGGGTTGCTGGCTGTCGCTCAGCTGCATAGAGAATGAATGGACTTCCAGCGACTACTCAACACAGTTTCTCGCCGTGTGAACGCGGGGAAAGAGCCGCCAGCCCAATTTGACCACTTAGCATGGAGCTGAGTCACCTGGAAAATGGACTCTGTGCCACCAAGGCGGAAATAAGGCTTTGTGCTCCTCTCTATTCACAGTTGGTTTCCTGTTGAATGATAGAATGAGATGCTCAACTTCATCTACTTCTGTCCCCCTCTCCTATCTCTTCTGCTCTGTTTTTTCCCCCTTTCTTTTCTCCCCTCTTTTCTCCCTCTCCAGAAAAGCAAAGCTGTTATTTTTCAACCGGAAAGAGAGGGACATCCTATGGCGGTCTGAGCTGGACGCACTGGCAGATCGAGAAGAGAGGCAAGCAGCAACACTGCTTTATCATACAGTGTGTGTGTGTGTGTGTGTGTGTACGTGCGTGTGTGTGTACGCGTGTGCGCCCTTGCGTGCATGCATGCATGTGTGTGAGAGATAGAGTGCGTGCATGTGTTAACACGTATGTGTGTCTGTGAGTGGTTGTCTGCGTGTGTGTGTGTGTGATGAATGTGTTTTTGTGAGTGCTTGTATGTGTTTACTGGTATGTGTGTCTGTGAGTGGTGTGTGCTTGTGTTTGTGTGTGTGTGTGTTTGCGTGTGCGTTTTGTATTTAAAAGGTAAGCTCCAGATACTATAAAAAATGAAATATACCAGTCAGATGGCAGAAGGTGTCCTATTTGAAGATTCACATTGTTAAAAAACATAATTTTCTCGAAATAGAGGCAAGAAATAAGCTCTGAAAAATCAAATCACTTACTAATTTTTCCTCACCTCCCTTTTTTCAACAATTTTCCAAATAATTGCCTAAATCATAATTTTTGGTGTGATAGAATGAGGAAGGGAGTTATTGTCAAATGGGCTATAGCTGACCATTTTCCCATGAAATAATTAGCCTACACTTTATGCACCAAGTTTCTGCGACACCACTAATGGAAAACAAGTTAAATTGACATAAGATGCCAGAATAATTAGCTCGCTAGTGCCATGTCCATCTGCAGCCATTGATAGAGCTAATCCTGTTAGCATGCAGTCCATATTGTCTAATAACCTTGTACTGAACGCACAGGGAGGCACATAATTGGTATCAGCCTTCTCATATGAATCTTGGCAAGATAGCTAAAAAAGCAAATTTCCCAGAACGTGCTCTGGTTGTTGGTCAGAAAGAATCCTCCAACTCTGATTACCTCTGGCTCAAACTTAAATGGCTGTATTGCAGTATCAGAATCAACGATTATGTTTTCCACAGTCTCATCAGAGTCTGAGTCATCTTTTCAACTAAATGCTCTCCAGAGCTGTTTGTCCTCCACGTATTACACTACACATCCCAAATGAATTGGTCTAATATCTTTGGGGGATGCCGCTATGTGGTGCTTACCCTTTAATAGAATTTTATAAAATGTTCGTTTCAGGTTTGATGTTCTGTGTGCAGGTGTGCATGCATGTGTGTGTGTGTGTGTGGGTGCGTGTGTGCGTGTGAATGCGTGTGTGTGTTGAAGTGTTTGTTTTTTCCAGACTAAATGATCTGATGTGGATTTGGAGTGGGACACAGCTGCAGGTGGCTGTGGTTTGACCTGATTCCGTATTTGCATGTTTTCTTGCACACCTGACATGAAAAGGTTGGTTTGTCTCTCTGGCTAGTCAAGTGCTTTGTCTTTCTGTTCTGCTGTGAAATGCTTCTGTTTTATAATTTTTTTTCCTCATTTTTACTGCCAGCACCCAGTATGAAGTTATTTCTTCAGTTTCGCTGTAGCCTCTCTCTCTCCTTCCTCCTCCCTCCATCCTCCCCTCTCTATAATGATAGGCTTTTTTCAGTGAGACTGAATATAGCTCTCGTGCGGAGTTTTTCAAATAACCGCGTCAAACAATGGCACAATTATCTCCCACATTTGCAACCTGTGAACGAACGTGCCTGAAATTGAATCTGTCGCCCTGGTCTTAATTGTCTGCTGTTTCCGGTTAGTTCTGCGAATATGACATGCATACCAAGATATGTTCCCTCACCATTCCCTTCCCCCGTGTGAAACCCTGGAAAAGGGTATTACTCTGGCTATGTTTGGCTGATGAAGACAGGGAGCGTAGAGCATAATGAATGAGTAATGACTGGAAATTTGATCAGTTTGCTGTTATACCAAGGATTTTCTGTGTGCGTGTGTCTGAGGGTGTGTGTGTGTGTGTGTGATAAATGTGTTTTTGTGAGTGCTAGTTCGTGTTTACTGGTATATATGTCCATGAGCGGTTGTTTGAGTGTGCTTGCGACAGATGTGTGTATTGCGTGCGCATGCATGTGTGTTTGTGTGTGTGCCTGTTTGTGTGTGCGCATTTTGTAAACATAATTTTGTATCACCTGCGTCATTTGCTTCAAAACTGTTGAAAACACCTCTAAAGAACCTATTGCTTGCTAGCATCCAGCAAGACAAAATTGCAGTTCCTGGCTAGCAGCTAATGTTAGCTGTTTACAAACGCTTCTTAATAGCAATCCATTGCTTGCTAGCTAGTGGGGCTAATGCTGTTAGCCATCCTCCTGGCAATTCCAACGCTATTTTCGGTTTTAGTTGTCGTATTGTGAAACAGACATATCCTACTGGATCTCCCAAAAGACTGCAGCATGATGTTGCGTTCCCAAGCCTTGATCAATCAGAACGCCATATGTCATTTGCAGGCGCTGGACCCCAAGCAGATCTGGTACCAAGGCCTCCATTATTTTAATGGAAGTAGAAATGCCCAAGGTTATCACAAACCTCTATGGGATATCCTATCTGATGAGGGATACCTTGATGCTGCCTGAAATAAGGCACCTTAGAAGGACTTTTTTGTTATTTTGGTTTGGGACATACCTACAAAGGACAAGTGTGCAAAATTGTGAGAATTTTGCTTTCAATTGCTGCCTTTATGGCAGCTGCCTTTCGTTTGCGATGCAGCCGAATTGATGCAGAAGAAGGCACCATCAGGACAAATGACACGCTGTGGTGAATTATGGGCCACAGAATAGAGTTCTGCTAACTGGGAATAATCAAGGCTGTCCAAAGTAACAAAAGTAACAGAAGGTTAGCAGGATTGCTTTCTTCTGAATTTCAGGGCAGCATTGGTGCACTCTTCACTAGAATGTTATGACTGTCAGGCCAGGCGGTATACATGCCAGAAGGAGATGAAGTCATGCATGTGGAATAATTCATATCTTCACTCTGAGATGCATTTATGATATTATGAATATTTCATTCACTCTGTGGGCTGGTTTTTACGCAGTTTTTACAAACAGACACGTTTTTCTGTTCTTATTTCAGAGATGCTGCAGTATAGATTTCACCTTAATCCGACCACCTTGTTTCCTGCGAATTGTGTCTGCTTCAACTGTGCTGGCAGTGGCTAATTTTGTCTTTTGGAGTCTGTTTACAGGAGTCTGAGCCCTGTCAGAGATCCACTAAATCACTGCCAGTATTGCACTGAATTTCTCAAAATTCACGAGTTGCGACGCATGGCAGATTCGTTTTTTTTGTGTGTTTTTGAATTATCCCAAGTGTGGAATGATACATAGTTCCTGTTCACTTGTTTTCCAGGTCTGATAGAAATGTCATTTTTAATACAGGTTAGAGGTTTCAGAAATGGGTTAATTCGTACTCCAGGTTTGAGGTTCCAGAATTGTGTCCTTTGTGTTCCAGGAGGTTCCAGAATTGTGTTGTTTGGATTCCAGGTTTGAGGTTCCAGAACCGTGTGCTTTGTGTTCCAGGTTTGAGGTTCCAGAACCGTGTGCTTTGTGTTCCAGGTTTGAGGTTCCAGAACCGTGTGCTTTGTGTTCCAGGTTTGAGGTTCCAGAACCGTGTGCTTTGTTATTCAAGGTTTGAGGTTCCAGAACCGTGTGCTTTGTGTTCCAGGTTTGAGGTGGAGTACGTCCTCTCTGAGCCGTCTGACGGGTGGAGCGGGCACCGAGGCCGGATCGAGGCGGCCATGCTGTCAGACTTCCTGAGCAGTCCAGCGGGATCCAAGCGTCTGTTGTGCGTCTGTGGGCCCACCGCCTTCACAGAGCTGGCACTAGGGTGAGCCGCAGTTAGAGGAGCCCTTGGCCCCAGTGACTAATGCTTTCCTGTTCGCAGCCAATGGAGCACTTACGTGAATTGAGTTTAATTTTCCTAATGTTTTCTTTGGAGAACGTTTTAAGGGCGTGTGTTTCGTAAGAGCTCTTCAGAGGGCCTTGTTTTTGCTTGACCTGTAATGGAGTTTGTGTCTTGGGCTCACAGGATGGTGCGAGAGCTCGGCTTCAGCGACGAGGAGATCCACGTTTTTCAAGGATGAGCCACAACCTCACACTGCAGAAACCTCAGATCCCTTACACCCAGAGGACCTCAGTGTGTGTGTGTGCGTGGGGGTGTGCGTGTGTGCACGCGTGCGTGCGTGCGTGTGTGTGTGCGTGTGCTCGCGCGTGTGCGCATGTGTATGTGTTGACATATACGCATGTGTATGTATGTGCACACACTTGTGAATGTGTTTTGTCTGTGTGTGCTCATGCAGTAGTGTAAGTGCATGTGTGTGCATGCATGTAAGCCCTCTCACTATGCACTGTGAACTTCAGTGGACTGTTCCAGAAAGTCTCATTTGGAAGCATCTCGTTCTTTACGTAAAGACCTCTCAGAGAATGAGAGAGAGAGAGAGAGAGAGAGAGAGGAAGGGAGAGAGAGAGAGAGTGAGGTGAATTAATACAGTTCTCTGAATACTTTTATGCACTCAGGTCAATTTTATTGAAGTTAACAGTCAGTGCACCATCCATCAACTAAACTTGCTAGCTTGCTGTCTCTTCCAAAGTGCAGGGACCACCTACAGTATGTATAATCGGTTTATGAACTTTATCTCCTGTCCTTACTCGAGCAATGTGTGTCACTGAAGTGGTGCTGAGGTCACTGGTTGGCAGTATGTTGTCAGCTTCATTTCACACATTTCAATGATGTGTCGACAAACGGTTCAAAAGTGATGATGCAACCTATCAAAAAATGCACTGTTCACTGGCAGTAACGTCCCCTTATTTAGTGGAGTTTTTGCCTTGCTGGCAATATGTGGAGGCTTGTAAGGAATGTAAAGCTTGCCAGTATATTTTATTATTAATCTGGGTACGGAACAGTCCTGTTCTTCCCAGAAATGTCTGGGAAGTGCGTTTAAATTATAGGGAAAAGCACTGTGCTTTTTAAGAGCCTGGGGAGAGGGCATGATCAAGGTTAGGTAACAAGGCTGTCTTCAGAGACACTTAAAATCAGCACGTAATCGGAGCACACTCCAACTTGAATGCCCTTCACAGGGCCGATTGACTAAAGGCTCATGCATCTAGGCCGAAATTCATTTCTCAGTCCTTTTTTTTCCCCCACCTTGGGAAAACAGCCCTTAAACAGCAGCCTTGAAATTCATGGTTAACATGGAGTGCTTCTGAGACTGTGAATCTCGACATCACCAAAGCCCCACCCTTGCCTCGTGCTGTGTATTTTCATTCATGTTTTTTCTCTAGAGGCTCTAGAGCTTCTGGGAGCCCCTCGAAACTCCGAGCACTAACCCAAAAACTGCCCACGATTGGTCTGGTAAAAGGATTAGGAATGGTGTCAGTGCTAGCGTAGTGATTTAAAGACATAACAATATTGGGGAGCCTTCATGTCTGGAGCTGTTCATTAAAACTTTTTAAACCAATAAAATACCTGAAATTATCATGTCAAATGCAGGACATATATATATATATATATATATATATATATATATATATATATATATATATATATATCATTTCAAATTTTGTTATCGCGTTTATAAAAGATGAAAGATCGGTATCATGTAGCCTGTGTGTGATGCTGCTAGCAGTGAGTACTGTGCGGGTCAATCTGCACTAATGAGCCATTGTGTTGTTTTTTTTTTTTTGGTAGTTGACTTGCAGGAGTATATTGTGAAAATGTCTTGAACAAAGTCAATTTGCTGTTGCCCTCACTTGTATCTTTTTACTAAGCTGTAAGATGTTTGTAGAGGAATGGAGGGCTTTCACTGTATTTTCACTTTAGCCAAACCCCAGTAAACAATATTGTCAATATGAGCAATGCAGATGAGCAAAATATGGGCATTGAGACGGCTCTATTAGTGTGCCCCTGAGCATTTACCCTCCAGGAAATGTTGACTCATCCTGGCTGTCACTGCAGACAGAAAGTAACAGAACATAATAGAACTGCAATGAGATAAGTACAATGTCATATTTTGCCTTTGAATAACAGATGCACTTGTCACTAGTTTACAAAGCTACTCGAACAGTTTTGCAATATTGCACATCCATTGCCATAGCTTGTGGAGCTCTGAATGAAAACGAAACGGGGATAGCACCAGGCCTAAGAATCGAAAGTGAACGCACAGCGACGCATGTGAAATGTGACTATAAATCATCGGTTCGGTAAGAGAAGCACAGTCAACATGAATCATTTGGTTAAAAGAACTGTTAATTTACATCTGCCAACTACTGCCATTTTAAACCTGGTGCTTTGTTTTGAGCGCGGAAAAGAACGCATGTCTTTGAAAAGCGGTTCTGGGCAGCTGTAAGGGACACGGATCTGTGAACAAGAGGCCCCAGTCCCGGAGTTGCTGTTAAGTGGTGTTTTTACTGAAATTGCTTCAGTACATGTGCTGTTGTAGAAAAGTTGGTTGTGTGAATTGTATGCAATGTAAATTTGCCTTGTATAAGGGTGTGTGCTAAACAAAATAAATACTGGAGTCAAATTTTTGTGTTTTGATAAGTTATCTGTCCTCAGTCTATGTACATTTTAATTTTTTTCCCCATTTAATTAAAGCCGTTATTCAGTCACAAGATGTATTCTTTGTTCATAACCTGAAACTTATACTGTAGGTTGAGCTCACAAGAGACTAATGTTGTCTTGTCCAGCACTAAAGATGAGAAGGGACCAGCTGGGGATGCAAATGATAGGTGCGACAAAATCATAAATGTATGCGTAACTTAGAAGTATCTCTTCACAGTTAATTCATTATGATGAGAAATTCATAAGATTTACGATTTTACTGATAACATTTTTCACATTTTTAAAAATAAACTTGTGAATTAAAAAAAATAATCCAATATATTTAAAATGTGATTCAACCTAAGGGTTTTTGCTCTTCACAACTATCTCTAGCTGATGGATTTCTGTATTGATGTGCTGCTTTGAGCGAATTTTACTGCAAACACGCAGCATTTTTATGGTATTGAGTTGTCAGGGTTTCTCCTGCATTGAAATGTCTTAAGCGGCTCCTTAAGTGTTTTTTCTTTGGTATAAATTGCGTAAAAACACCTGTTAAGCAACTGAATATTGTCCATACATTTAGTGGTACAATTTGGTGGTGAATGATAGTTGTGCCTGCTTTCAAGTTTACGTGCGGCCTCAGACACGCTAAATTAACGGCAGTAGAATCCACCTAATTGCTTAAAAGTGCGGGACAGTTTAGGTACAGCGCCGACGACCACCACGCGCACCCCTCAGGCGTTCGCTATCGACGTGATTTTCCACAGAAACCGCTTACTGTCCTAAATTTGAACTGTTTTGCATTTTTATATTTTGTCGGTTAGGGCAATTGTCGGCAAATATGGTTTATGTATGCGGCATCTGCAGACTTAGAATTTATATTTGTAGGTCATTATGCAATGTAATTGGACATAATTCTGCGAAAATATCCAACATTTGTGAGAATGGTTTATGCAAATATGCACTCTCTTTACAGTGCATAATTCGAACATTATTTGAGTGTATAAACATAATGTAAATACATATGTGGGATCATTAAGTTACAAGGTTAATTAATAATATACAGTATGAGTGACTTCCTTGACTTTCACTAGATACTGAAAGCACTCTCATATATGCACTAAGGAAGCAGTTGAACACACCTGACTAATCAGAAACACCTGTGAAGCCAATTGTCCCAAATATTATGATGCCCTGTAATGGGGGGAATATTTATAAAAAGTTCTGGAATTTCTGCATGGTGAAACAAACCAAAATTAATAAAAATGCTCCATAATAAAAGCTGATAGAGATAGGTGTTCAGCTTGATAATAAAAGGCTGACAGGTTACTACGTAATCACTTTAAGAAAATGTGTGATGACTAATACTTAAGTGCTCGCAGGTAGTGTCCTTTGACTTTGACCATTTTTTGTGTCCTTGATTTCACAATGCAGTGACGAAGCTGTTCACTGAAGGAGTATAAATGGTGTTAATGAGCATCAGTATAATGGAGTACCTATGGCAGGGGACACGACCTAGACACTACTGAGAAAGGCCTGATTTGTCCTGCTCGATAGTCAGTGCATCTCTGAGTCACATTTGCTCATGTATTCTTCTTGACAACGAGTTAAGATGGTGACTTGAATAGCTTATCAGTGCCCCCTATTAGCCAGCCTCGTTGTATATGAGATCAGCGGTCCGCAAAGGTTTCGGTCTTGTTATTGGCTGTCTGTCTTTACCTGCGCTTGGGGTCCTCCGCGAGGTGCCCTGCAGAAACGTGTTGAAAGGGTGTAATTGGAACTCTGTCCTGAAGGCTGCCACTGCTGCCAAGGCCGGTGAATTCAGTCCATCACCTAGCAACCAGTCTGCTAGGGAATATGGAAAAACAAATTTGTGGTGGTTTGAGGGAGAGTAGTGATTGTCCAGAATTCACGTTCACAGAAGGGATGGTTCTTTGTCTCTCTACTCCACCCACACACCAAGGTTCACAATTATTTCTGTTTCTTCATCCCCTAAAGGCATTTCACCGTGTTCATAACGGCTTGGGTGAAATGCAGTTTGCCATCTTACCGAAAGTCTAACCTCACACCACTTGCATGTTAGAGTGGAGATTGGGCAGTGCTATCTCAAGCTGAAGCCGAAATGGTTATCTCCCAACTGGGCTGAACAGTGAAAACTGATGCTAAACACCCCTGTGAACTCTGACAGAGCCTTACCATGCGGGGTACTCTGTTGGAATAGGTCCTGCTGTCACCAACATGGTCCAGCATTTTTTGCTGGTTATCATGAAATGTATGTCCTGACAAAGATTTTTTTTTGCCTAACCAGATCGTCAATTCTGTAATTATACAATATTTACATAAATTGATAACCATGTTGGACAGTTCTGGTGTCTTCCCTATTTCTGGTCTCACTTTTCAGTATTGAAAATACATTGTCTACTACAGAACGAGGGTTGACTGTTTGTATCATATAACATGGAATAATAATAATAATAATAATTAATAATAATAATAATAATAATAATAATAATAATAATACTTAAAGCTGCAAGCGGCGTTGGGAGGGGTCCAAGCATTGGCACTATCTTGCCCCCTATGGAGTGATTTTAAAATGGCTTTGTCCTCAAGATAATCTAGCTTCACCCAACATATCTACTGAATATCATCGTGAGCTATGAATTGGAATATGTGTCTGACGTAGTAAAATATTGATGACTTATGGCCAAATTTGTGCTAAGACATGCTGTCTGATGACTTAGTTGTGTCACCATGTATGTGTCCTGGCCGCTTCCCGTAAAGGCCTTTACTATGTCGTAACACTTAGATGGCATGTCGTAACACTTAGATGACCCGGCGTGTATGTACAGCTGCAGTGTTTCTGCGCCGCAACTAAAAAAGGCGTCACACTAGTGTTGTCACGATACCAAAATTTTGACTTTGATACTGATACCAGGTTTAGTATCATGATACTCAATACTGAAATGATACTTGAAACTTAAACGATGCTAATTCGATACTCGGGACCTGACGATACTGTAATTACCTTAATAGATCAGAAACGTAATGTCCACAAGGGTTGACCTCATTTTCGAATCATGGTTTATTAACAACCTGGTTTATTAACAACCTTTAAGTTGAAGCCTCTTCAACATATTAATAAGCATAGGCCTATAGTGTTACAACACTAAACAATAGAAATATATATATTTAATATATTTCAAAATTTAAACAGTTGTAAACTAAATAATTTTTAAAACAGGTCTTTCACCTTTAAATATATTTAAAAACAGCATACTTTAATAACAATACAGCATCTTCTTATAATAAAATATTTTCAAATTAGAACACCTATTGCTACTGAAGTGAACTGAGTGGAAGCTTACGCAGTATCAACGAGTGAGTGCACAAGCGCAACATCACCTCACTTGGCAACCTTAGTTGCTACTCCCCTCTAGCAAAGATTCTGACAAATTACACTTTTCATCCCCTCGATAGGTAATGTGGGATACACATTTCCCTGGCTTTTACATTTGACAAAAAACTACCGAACGTCGGAAAATTGCAATACTGAACCGTTTCTTTTTTTTTAAGTACCGAAAAAGTGCAGAAGTTTCGGAATACCGTGCAATGCAGACACATATTCCAATGCATTGCTCAGTTTAGCAGAGAATGCACACTTCAGAGCGCCTCAGAGATAGATAGAATAATAATACATATTTCAAATAATAAATACGACATTGAAAAAAAACGAAACAAAAAACGAAATATCAACTCGCCATCCCTGCTACCTGCGTACTGCGCTCAGAATACCTTATTATTTATTTCGACATTGGCAGACTACAGCATAAATTGCGTCTTTTGTTTATATTCAATGTTAGTAATTGCAGTGAGGAACTGCAGCTGTAGACACAAGATAGTCTGTTATGTTATGGTAGCAAAGGAACGAAGCGGACTATATATGTATTACGGTCATTGTTTTATTATACCAGTGTGTTTTCGCGCCTTTGCACAGAAACTAAAATACTATCAATAAAATGGTTTAGCTATTTCTCAGCATAATGACTCAAAGACTAAACAAACTCACCCGATACTGTCTTCAAATGGATCCATGCCAAAGAAAAGTAATTATTCATCCTTTCAAAAAGCTTTTACTAACAAACTCTTAGTAGCCTAGCATGCACTCTGGCTGGCACTGTCTTCCATTGCTTCCCCAACGTTCAGACCCTCCTCCCCTCACTGATAAAAACTAGACCTTACGGTATCGGATTACTTGGGTTACCATGGATGTCTTCTAGCCGCTTGCCGTAAAGGAGTTTACTAGATATAGTAACACTTTAGATTTGGAGCTACAGCTATTCTGCACCCCAACTAATAAAAATGTCCAAATGGCGGGCAAACAATATGGCAGACATAGGTGGTCCCAATAGCAAAGTTGTAGAGTACATTCAGATGCAGAAGATAAAGATTCAGACTTATGTTGTGGGAGTTATGACCTTTTGAACATGACCCTTTGTTATAGCGCCACCATCTGGCCGACATAGGTGATTTGTAGTGCCTGAGTAGTGGGGGGCCATAGGAACCCACCTACCAAATTTGGTTGGTCTACAACTTATGGTTGCTGAGCGTCAGACACTTTTAGTGGAGAAAGTGTCCACGCCTCAACTAAAAAATCAAAATGGCAGGCAAACAATATGGTGAACATAGGTGGTCCCAATAGCAAAGTTGTAGAGCGTGTTCAAATGCATATGTTGATGAAGTTTTATGTTGATCTGACTTATGGTGTGGGAGCTATGGCCTTTTACGCATGACCCTTTGTTATACCGCCACCATCTGGCCAACATAGGTGATTTTTAGTGCCTGAGTAGTTGGGGGCCATCGGAACCCACCTACCAAATTTGGTTGCTATGGACTTATGGTTGCTGAGCCTCAGACACTTTTAGCGGAGAATAATAATAATAATAATAATAATAATAATAATAATAATAATAATAATAATAATAATCCTAACAGATACAATAGGGTTCCACCCGAGCAAGGATACGGCTGGAGTTTGAATTTTATCTGCTGATGAATGATTTGCCTGGTTTCGTGGATAAGTGGTGTATTCAGCAGGTTCTGTGTGCAGTAGTGGGCAATACATTAGACTTGAAGGTCTGAATAGGAGATATGGGGATAGTGGTGTTAGTTTTAAGTGTTTTCTGTGTGTGGGGCTGATTAAGACTGTGTGATTAACAATGAAATAAATAAATAAAAAATAGGGTTCCACCAGCTTCGCTTTTAATAATAAAGTATTTAAACTTCTTTCTGGCCATGATTGAAAATATTGGGACAAACCACTAACGTATATTTTAGACTGCAAAAACACCTAGTCGACTCACAGAAATGCACAAAATAATACAGCTGGGCTTCTCCCCCATGTATCTTCATGTGAAAACAGCACCAGGTCTTAACACCACTTAAACCTGGCACCCTCTAAAAAAAAGCCCTTCTGAGCAACCAGTTCTCAGCAGACAGGGCCTCCTGATCAATATGGCTCTGAATGGACACACTCATGAGTCAAACCACCAACTGAAAACAACTCAAACCAATAATATAAAGAATAAGACTGTTTTTTTTAAAAAAGAACCAAATTCAGGGAATATTGCAAATTATCTAAAATGGAAATGCTATCACTTCACACCCCAATCTGTAACTTTAAACTGGTTGCATAATAAAGCAAAACATTTCATCGAAATTCTAGCAGACCACAAGCTCAATTTCTACAGATTTGCAATAGCTAAATTCAGGTCTTGCTTGCCTAAAGAACTGTGTCTGCGCAGACACTGATAGCTTCAAGAAACCGAGATACAGAGGTGCTTGTTTTACCGATCAAGTATTTCCACTTAAAATTTCCCCAAAGTTGAAAAAACACAATTTCAGAATTCACTTATGTGATTCTTACTTTTGCACAGAAAATGTTCTCCAGGAGTGCGCCCTCATCTGAAGTGGGATGCAGCAGGCTTTTCTCAAACTTTGGCTTAAGCTGCATAACAGCATGGACCCCTCTAAAGAAATCACAGAGCTGCTCTCCAGGGAGAATCCATCATCCTCCATATCAAATGATTCATCTTGTACCTTCTCCGGAAAGGTGAACGTGCTGCAATTGGTTTGTTTGTGCAGTGGTAAATACAGGAATCAAAGTTCACATTCCACTGGACAGATACTTTCCACAGTACAATACTACACCAAAATTATTTTTTTAAACCAGTAGTATTTACAGTGTACATTTACTTAATTTGTCAGATGCTGTTATCCAGAGCAACTTACAAAAGTGCTTTGAATCTCAGTTTGACAAGATAGATCAAACAACTTGTTCATTACAATTTTGCAAAAACAATGCACAACCAGAACTTCTGGTTCTCTTTCCATTGTGGCTGCTGTTAATTATTATAATTATTATTGTTATTTTTGGCAGACCACAGAACCCACTGCATTCAACAAATGCATTTGTCCTTTTATACTGATGGATATATTTCACTAAAGCAATTCCAGTTCAGCACTTCACTGAGGAGCGAAACTATAACGTCCTTACAGGGGTTCCAAGTTCATGTCATATGCTATCATCAAGCTGGAAAATTGGAACCAATGTGTCCTTTCATAGAGCTGTGAAAGGGGAGGGGGACGTGGGTATCTGCTATGTTGTACTGGATTTGACACCTCTGCAGACTGGCCACTATTTGCCATTTTAATTCATGGGATCAAGGCAAAAATAAGAAAATTTTAGCAAATATTTTACCAAAAGCCTTTGGTCTCGTGAGTGACTATAATGCTGGCAGTGCTCTGTTCCCAGGTAAGATTTCTTTTTTTCAAGAAAATCATCTTAATTTCTTCAGGCTCACGTCCGTTGTAAGTGTCCCACAGTGAACTGCACCGATTTCCACCCTGTAATGACATTACCTCACAGCAGTGTGCACTCAGAACTCAAGTGAAAAAATCACACCATGGCCTGACATTTTAAGGTGACTTGTGAAGTTGCTTTGCGATTAATTTACCAAAAAAGGTTTTCTATTTGGATTTGTGCTTAGCAGTCATGCAACTCAGACTCAGAAGAAAGAGTTCCAAAAGCTTCTTCTGTGTTTCCAATGAGGCTATCTTGAACCCTATCTAGTTAAAGTGTTATTTGCTGGACAAAATGGTTCAATCTGGGAACTTTCACACTGTAAACACCTACCATAGAGAATTCCATAAACACCTAAAATGGTTTCCCTATGAAGACAGGACGAAGGACCATTGTTTTCTGAGAGTGTACTGTATATCGGCTGGCCTGCATTCTATAAACAGCCATACCAGCCTGTACTTTGTTCTTGTGTAATGGCTGAAGTCTCTCTGTAATTATGGCATTGATCTTTGTGAATAGCCACCACCTGATAAGTGGTCTGCAGGTCTGGTGAGAACTGGATGCTGCTTTGAATTCTTATGTTTCAAACTGGGAAAGAGCAAACTGGGCAAAGCTCAGCCCTTACATGCACTGCAGTCTTAATTACAATTTTTCGCAAACTTTTTTCTTTAAACTGTTGAAAGCTACGGTCTTCTTTGATTACAGTTTTTATTGGTGCAAAGCAAGGTGAAGTTATAATGGAAGAAAATGTTGCGAAAACGTGCACATTCATTTCAGCCTGTTGGATAATTACTCCTAGTGCAGCACCAAGTAGATCTTGCTTTGTTGATCCATGTAAGAGACTGTGAAAGCATTGATTGCATTTTAATTAGGGAGGTGTTCAGTTTAAAAGCTCTGGGATGACTGAAGAGACACAAAGTGCTGGGAATATGAGGGCTGCCAGAATGTCAGAGCAGAAGTCACAGGATGTCTCCATGCTGAACAGACCTGGATTATTCATTATCAGAGTCAAATATGACTGGGCTGCATGCTTGTTGTTCTACCATGTTTATTCTGTGATAATCATAATATACCAACCTGTACCAACTTAATAAATGTTTTGAAGAGACAGGCAATGAAATGGAATTGTACAGAACAGAGCACTAAATTGTCCTCAAGGCAAGTCGCTTTCAAGTCCTTAGTGAAAAGAAAACTCTGAGAGACTATACTGTAACTTCCATTTTATTCTGTATTCTTTTGTATTCTCAAAAAACACCATTTGATTATCCATCTGTCCATTCATTCATCCATCCATTAAAGGTCACAGGAGGTGCTCTAGCCTATCCCAGCATGCATTGTGTGAGAGGCAGGAATACACCCTGGACAGTTTGCCAGGCTATTGCGGGGTGAAAACGCCATTAACTCACACACTCACACCCAGAGGCAATTTCAGACTCTCCAATTAACCTAACCTGCGTGTCTTTGGATTGTGGGAGGAAACTGGAGTACCCAGAGGAAAGCCTCACGGACACAGATACGAATATACAAAAGCCACATTCAGAGGCCACTGCACCGCTATGCTACATGCCATTTGATTAGCACTCTGTAAAATTTTGAGGCACCATGTTTAGCTGATATGAGATAGAAGAGTTGTTTCTGAAAGAAGGATACATATCTGCCTTCATTCTGTTTAATTTGTTACATCATTTTGAGACCCCATTGATAAACATTTATTCACATCAGACCCTGCATTCTTATTTGGCTGCTTGTACGGGTGATTATGATTTAAATTACTGTTTGAGTAACAGCCAATTTCTATGGATGAGGTTGGTTGGGGTGCATTTTCTATTTATTTCCTTTAATTTTTTATTATTTCTTTTGCTGTATTACCTGAGAACTGAGAAAATATTATATTACCCACTTAATATGGAAAAAGCAGAACTTACAGGAGAAGTATGTAGGCTAGAATGAAAAGAGCCAAGACAAAAAACTATTTTATGAAGTGCACCGTCTTACCAGAGAAACAATTTGTATCTAATTTGGACTTCAGCACCTTGGACAGTATTCATCTAATCTCAGCCTTGTTACCTTGGACAGCGTCTTCCTTGCCTGAGCCACACACAGTATCTGATTTGAGCTTCAACACCATGGTTAGCAGTAATTTCTCCAGAGAGACCTTCAAATGACGCAGTACAGGACCAGGGGACTTCTGAGAAACTGCAGATAATAACTCAACACAGAGGAAAATAAGACTGATCATACAGCTAAATGCAAAAGTAATGGAACAGTGAGACAGTTATTGTTTTTGCTCTGTACTCCAGCACATTGGATTTGAAATAAAATAATGAATATAAGGTTAAAGTGCAGAATGTCAGCTTTAATTTCAAGGTTTTTTTTTTTTTTACAACAATGGGGAACATAAAAAAGGGAAGAACTGAAAGAAAAAATGGGCAGATGATAGATAGATAAAAGGATGCTGGAAACAAGCCAACAAGAGAAGGTGAAGGTACATGGTGTTTGTTTTTTTTTTTGCCTGCAGAAAAAAAACACATTAACAGGCTGAGATAAACACGTTGTTGTCGTTCTCTTGTGAGTCTTCATCTAAAACTCTAATAACATCTTCTGGGAACAGCTTGTGGGTCGTCGGAGGGGACATCAAAGAGGCTGGAACTTCACATAAATACTTCCTGCGACAGTCTTCATGTGAATGTCATTTTGACAGAAGCAGGATGATGTCGCTCGTGAAGTTACAGCCCCTGTGATGTCCTCCCCCCCCCCACCCCCCCCCCCCCCCCCACCCCCCACACACACACACACACACACAACCCATGGCTGTTCCTTTTTCTCTGCAGTCAAGTCTCAGCGATGTGGGGCTGGAGCGCGAGCAGAGTAAAATCATTTCCTTCTTGGGTTCCCAAGCAGTAATTAAGATCTGAGTGATCTAAACGTCTCATTTCTGTTCCTGTTGTTACTCATTGATGTCAGAGGTATAGGCTGCAGATGAGCTGGTGTCATATGTCATATCCGCTTAGAAATTACTGCAGAGAAGTGCAATGGGGTGATAGCCTTGCTCACTCATGCATTCTAGTTTAAAAAATGCATATCACAGTAAAAAATGTTGCTTGTAAAGTGATAAAGGTCTCTTGAATTTAGATTCATTCTCTTGTATCAGAATCATAATTAAATAAATAGTATATGCACCTTATTTAGCAAATTATGTAGGTGTGTTGTGACATTTTAAGTTTTTTAAACAATTATTCACTGCCAAATGGCCTGCTGATTTGGATGAGTCAGTTGTATCTTGATATTAATGGTGTCAGATGATATGAATATGAATGAATAATGTAGATATTTAATTTTTCCTCTTCATTTCCATTTGAAATAGCAGCGTACAAAGGTCAATTCCACACTGAATAAAATGTTTAAATCCTGTTTTTTAGCTAAATAAATCCTGTTGTTTTTTGAGATGACTTTTATGAGGTATTGCCTTTATTTTACATGACTGACAGTGTTTTTAAAACAAAAAGAACTGAAATTCTGTACATTTTTGCAAATATTTTTCCATAAAAATACAGTTTTTTCTTTTACAGTGCACCTCTTTCAAATCTGGAAGGCAACATGCAGCACTGTTCATCAACGACACGTGCTCTACGATGTGCTCAGTATGATAAGGTTATATCAATATGGAGAGTGTATAACGCTATGACTCAGTTATCGAATGGGATAGACCTGCACTTTCGTTTTTTATCCCAGTTTCTATCATGTAGACAGCTCATCTAAGGGAAACTAGTTCATGCGCATGGAAAACCTTTGAAAAGGAAACAGCTTTTCATATCTGAAAGTAATTATAAAGAAATATTCATTCAGCAGAAACCACACCGCATCCCATACAGCACCCTTAATTAATTTGTCTGTCCTTCAAAACCAAGAAAAGAAACACATTCGTTTCTGCATTGACCTTCACAATAGGTAGGTTACATAGGCTTACTCTACCAAGCTACAGGGTGTACAGAGGAAATGATATCACCATCCGATTGGACATAATCCAATCATTAAGAATGAGTATTCAGACAGGGGCTGAGGCAGACATGGTTTAAAATCACACGATTAAGCGCTAATGATTGAAGGTTAGCTTACAGTGTCGATTCACTGACAACAGGGTCGACAGTAAAGTACAGCGCGGGGAAAATCTGCAGCGCTGATTATTAAACAGTTAATGATAAACTGGGTCTGTCTAAGTGTGCGTGTTTACCGTTTGAATTATTCAATTCTGATACCACACGTGCTGTATTTCCTCAAAGTTTTCCTCGCTATCAGAGCGCGATCAACACGTTGAACCAAGACAGTAGCAGAGGCACTTTCTCTTTAATAAATAAACATTCGTTACGTTACCTATTGGTGACAAGTTTGTCAGTCGCCAAATATTCGCTTAATTAGAAGGTTCTGTTTATAGACAAAGAAAATCAGTAGGAAGACAGGGATACATATGAAGTTGAATATTTGCAGGCTAATATATATTAGCTGACTGATAAATATTTTATACAAACTTTGTTAAATATTTGGTTTGAGAACGTATTTCTCTATTCGAAGAAGGTGCTCCTTTCTTATTGTGTGTTTGCAACTGTCCTTTTTTCATAATCCTAGTGCAATCGTGTGCGTCACTACCAGCTTCAAGGTATTAGGCTGTTTAGAGAGAACCCCACCCCTTGCTGCATCTGTTGACACGCTGACGAGTCAGTGCCAAGCACGTACTGCAGCTGCGTGAGGTCTACGGGATAATGGTAACGGACCCATAACTACAGAGCATTTTTGTGCCAATTGCGCGGAGACTCGCGGACCAAAAAGAGCTCCGTCTTGGATCTAGTAATAGGGTTGTTTCCCCTCTGGGTTTCCCTCCACATTCTGTCATTAATAACGTTTTCGATTAAACTATGTTGACGCTTCTGAAGAATCGGATGCCTGTAAGTAGCCCATCAAGTTAATGGTAATTCTTATTGCTACAGGCTGTTTTCGGAAGCGCCTTATTATTGCGCCCGAAGATAGATGACATAGATGACATGCTGCAGGAATCTTGTCATGTGCAAATCTTGCTTTAAAATGTTTTAACAATAGATAATTTCCCCCTTCAGTTAACTTGAATATTAAACAGCCATTTGGAGATGTCCGAGTTCCACAACCCCAATAAAACTCGCACCAGCGCTCGTGGTCCTGCCTACATTTGGGAATATGAGTACTACGACGACGATGAACCAGTGTCTTTCGAGGGACTCAAAGCGCACAGATGTGAGTTGCAATTTTACTTTCTTAACATAGTTTATTTAGAGGAATACATTACATTGTAGATAGCACTGCATGGCAGTAGGCTACATCATGTTGTCCCCCTTGGTTGCTGTCATAGGGCTGCTGGTCTTTATTAGCAGATAGTTTCTCGTGTCAGCACTCGCGTATTGCATTCCACCGATGCGTCCAGTTTTGCACGCGTTCAGCCTTTCCAAATCAAAAGTCACAGCTGGGTTTTTTTCCCACACAGTATGGTGTAGGAAAATGTAAATATGCGGCAAGGTTTTTCAGTACTGACGAATGAGCTTCGAATATTTAATATGGTGTTCCATTCAGAATAATATCGAAAGTACTAGAATTGAATTGTATTCAGAAGAAGGAATTATAATTAAAAAAAACACTTCAAAGTAATGTTTTTTTTTTCTTCAAAATCTCTTCATTAACACTACATTTTATGTATTAAACATTTTCTTACCTGCTGAGGATCCAATGATTATGGCCATACAGCCCCAGACCCACAAATGAGTCATTTCTGCCTTAGCTCCAGCTCCTCCAGGTCTCCTTGACGACACACATATCCTAATGGTCTTCTCTGGTGTGTTCCTGGTCAATGGTTAAGCTATGGTCCTGTTGTGAGAAAGGTCCACAGCTTTGGGAATTGCAGTCTCCTCTTCTCAGTTTTGGTCTGTGTTTACAGTCAATTTCTAGAACCACACTGGGTTCATTGGACCTCACATAAAAGGTTTGCATGATTTTTTTCTTGCTTGGATCCCCTTGCTGACAGAGACCCAAGGAGTCGTTATGTTCTATGTAATGACTGACAGAAGCTCAGCTTGTAATAACTGGCGTAGATTTAGGTGGAGATTTAGGGGGGTGCATGTCACCCCCCTAAATCATGAATGTGAGTGAATGGTGTGTGTGCCCTGCGATGGACTGGCAAACTGTCCATGGTGTATTCCTGCCTCTCACCCAATACATGTTGGGATAGGCTCCAGCACGTCCTGTGACCCTGACCTGGAATAAGCGAGTATAATGGATGGAATATTGACCATACAATTTTGTCCACACTACAAAGAATTAACTGTTTCCACATCTCCTCCTTGGCCCTCTTTCTTCTATCCTCCAAGTAAATATATAGATATATAAACCGATAAATAAATAAAAGTAAATACATTAATAATGAGTAAATAAACTGGCTCAGAGTCAAATAGTTATTGTTGCCTCAGTGCCACCACGTCCCTCATTGAAAAAGCCAGGAGCCAGGAGAAGATATTTACAGCCAGCCACAACGGTTTGATTCACTTCCTTTAGTGTTTTTACACTGTTGGACAGAGGCATTGTTTATGTCTTTCTGTAGTTTGTTAGTTCACTTGTAAGACAGTTTGAAGCTAGCAGCATATATATCCATTAATAGCCTGCTAGGTCAGAAAAAACTAGCTTGCAGAAAGTGAATATTTAAATAATTAGAATAATTGGTAACATAGTTGTCAAATTAAAATTTTACTTTTTTGAGCGTGTGATGAAAGTATTGCAATTGAAATTATCCCTTCAGCTTTGGTACTCTGCTTCTGGCATGCACACTAGTTTGCAACAGTTCCCTCCATTTGAATGCATAATGGATTGTTTGCAGGGAACATTGATTACTCTCGATTTGGTAAAGAAACAGTGAAAAAAAGAATAATGAGCTGGAGTTTTTTCCTCTCAAAAATGACTCTGCAGCACAGCTGCAGTATCATTCCTAAATGCATGCTTGAGCTGTATCTTAATGTGCACATCCTAAAGTGCTGTGATGGCTCAGGTATAGTGCATGTGCTGTACAGGAGAGTTCACTGTGGAGATATTCCGTTTTTAGTTCCACCTTGGTGGTCAGGAGAGAAAGGGAGGGAGAGATAGAGGAAAATATGAATGTGTCTGTGGGCTGAGCAGGAGGAGGCTGCAGCAGCACCTGTAGGAATACTCAGACTTGTGCGTCGGCATGTTTAATGCAAACAAGTGAACAAAAAAAGGGACACAATTTTAGGGAACTGGATTCCCTGGCGCATTAGAAAATGAAACTCAGAAACTGAAAAACTGAAAACCTGAAAACCCTATGTGTAAATTATGAACCACACGGCCAACAGACAGAGTCAGTTCACCGTTCAGCATACCTGGATAAATGAGGGCAGGGCTTGAGGGAAGTGAGTCACTGTTCAGACGAGTTGGAACTAAAGGGCGGGTAACACACTGGCTGTTCCACTTCCACGGGCAGCCCATAGATCATATGCTATGACCAGGTGCTCACAGATGACTCAGCAATTAGCACAATGAACAGCTTTGTTGGTTTTTTAAAACTTTCTGAGAATTGAGAGGCTGCTCATTTGTGGGATCTTGCATGTGAAGGCAATTATGAAGATGACAATGAAAAAGATGATTATGATGCAGCCACCCATGTTTTGGCATCCTGTGTCCTCATCTGACTGAGTGGACGAACACCATGTTCTCTTTCTTATTTTCTTTTTTTGCAGCACCAAATGAATTAAGCGACTTTAAAATAGTCAAAATGCTCATCTGTCAAAGTTTCTGCTCCTTTACCACAGCTGTTGCTGTTTTGTGTTTGGCGAATGTTGTCACTTTGTTGTTTCCCATGGTTTTTGCAACCTCAGAATCTGAATCTGCGCTCCCCCCCACCCCCCCTCCCCCACTGCCATGGAGTGTCATGGAACAAATAGTTTGAAATCACGACACACACTCGTTTGTATTCAGTGCCGCACTTGGCTGTGGTTCGATTTCGACTGAATGTTCCTCTTTATACTTCACCGAGTACATCCCTTAAGCCAGGGGTAGACTCTGTGAAGTACAGGTATACCCCTGGTTTAAGGGGCAAAAGAGTGACAGCAGGGGGCAGCCCACCCGCTGTGGGGTTGGATGACGTGCTGTGGTGGCCCCAGTGCTCAGGATAAAGAGGCTTATCCCTCCCACGCACCACTCCTGTCAACCTTCGAATGCCATGTCGTACATTTTAAGTTCACTTTTGAAGGGGTACGGAAATGGGGAGGCACAGTGGGGTCAGTGTCAGGTTCTTTTAAATTGCCTGGCATAGGTTTTGAAAATTCAGTCAATGGGTGCTTTTCTGTGGGATTGCATGTAGAGGGATACTCATAACAAGACACATCCTGTCTGAGCTGTGCTTCTGTTCTTGTTTACCAGAGGTGGAGGGACTTTTTGTTATTTTTGTGTTACAGATTCGATCGTGATCGGGTTCTGGGTTGGCCTGGCAGTGTTCGTCATCTTCATGTTCTTTGTTCTCACTCTGCTAACAAAGACTGGAGCTCCGCATCAAGAGTGAGTTGCCACTTGCCTGTCAATCATCTCACCCTCTCCAGAACATTTCAGAGTAAACCGATACTTGTACTATAACACTACATATGTACATAGAGCATCATCCCAAATTAGCACAGAAAAAATTTAATAAGTGTCAAATCAGGAGGACCATATTATTACCAAAATATTCATGGTTTGAGTCTCTTTTTAATGAGACCAAACATGAATATTTTAGCACAGCTATTCAGTACTCCTGCTTTTAACAACAGGTGTGATGGCTAGAGTCAATTATCATTAAATCTAGCCAGTGATGCAATCTCTTTCTTTGGGAAAAGTGTTGTAGTGAGTGGGGCTGTGTAACTGCTCTGCTAAAAGTAAATTCATTTTTAGCACAGTGGTTAGTGCGGAAGTGCGGACGCCTCTCACCAGGGAGACCTGGGTTTGAGCCTCACCAGATTATAGCTTGCCATGATATTATCCTTGTGACGAGGCCATTCGTACCACGCTGGCCCTCGCTTGAAACTGGTGCTGCTTATAAAACAATGTAAATTCCACACTGGTAGGCCTCAACAACCATTATCTGCATAGACAATTGAACTTTCAATTGATTATCACGGAATTGCATTCAAACTTAAATTTATGAAGGGAACCTTTATGCTTGTAGTGTTCTGTGGTACTTGGATGCATGGCGTGGCCATGCTTGGCCCTGACACCCCATAAACAGCTTTGTGTTCCGGAGTCACTTCAGAGGTAATTAAACTTCTCAGGAGAGGAGACACCATGATATGCTGGATTTCTATGCATAGATAATGGCCTCAGCGTGGTATAATTGCCTAAGGACATTCCCTTTGAAGCCTGTGGAGGGGAGACTGACAGAAAAACAGGCAGCATTCTTGTGTAATCTTGTATGAACCATTAACAATTTTGCCATATCAAATTATACCATCTCTCTCTTGAAAGCCTTAATCTATAAACTAGCTACCTTAGTAGTGACCACTGAGTGTACATAGCCTCCTGAGAAAAAAAGTAAAAGTATTTAATTATTATTTTTTTTACATAATACAAGTGTCTTGGATGACAAATATCATATCAAATATCATAAATGTCAGATATCATATTTGGTCCTGTAAGTACAACAGAGGATGAGGATGACGAATCAAACAGAATATATATCCCATGCTCTCTAAATAGATTCTAAAATGAGGTAGTAAAAGGAAAAGATAGGCTCTACTCCTATTTCAAAGGGGCAGGGGACCTGTATAATAGATAAGAAAAGCACTTGATGATGAGTGGAGCATGTGATGTGTACACCAGATGGTCTCTGTGAATTTATTTATCGATAGTAAAGGTCTTGGCCTATAGTGCTCATCCACTTTGTGTTGGGTCTCCAAATATATTTTTCAATGGCTTAATGCACTTTATTATTTATATATGGGATTTTCAACCTGGTCTGATAAACTAATACTCTCAATTAAAGCCTTGCGTAAAAAAGTGAAATATTCCAACAAAGCCTCTATCAAGCATTCCTGGCCCTCTGTAATACTGAGTTAATTCTGTTCTCCAGATTTTATTTTCTAATTCTTTTAATAATCACACTTCCCTTGAGGTAGCCAACTGATAGCTCCTTCAGCAGGAAATACCATTGGATTTATATCGTTGGTTACTTCGCTTTTCCCCTTTTGTGCTGTAGCCATTGTCCTTTGCAAGCTCGGTGACATGCAATCACATCCAAATTTCTCATTAGCGCTTTTTGTGAAAGCAACCTTTTCCGGAAATGACTGCGAAGCCCCAAGGACCCATGGGCCGGGCTGTTTCAGAACACAGCGCTTAAACAGACGCGCGGCTCCTCAGCTGGCATGAACGTAGGCCCATTAGAGTTTGGAAAAAAAAAACATATTTCAGATGTTGGCTGGCCGTGCAGCCTCCTCGGAACTGTGAATGTAATCACTGGATTAGTCCCGTGGAATGGGTGAGTGCATTGATTTATAGAAGAAATATAAAACCTAATTTTGTGCTTAGTATTTTACTTAGACTTAGTCTGCTGGATCTATGTTATCACCAAAGACAAGTCGGATCATTCGAAAGACCTTTTAAATATAGACTTAAAGCACACACACACACACACACACACGCACACACACACACACACACACACACACACACACATGAAAAGGTTTGGAAACCCCTGGTGTAGTTAGTCATCGCTTCAACAGTGCCCTGCTGGCCAGAGCAACTTTTCATTTCTGAATGCTTTATTCACACTGGTGCTAATAGGCCTCAGGCACATTAGTAACCCTGAACTGCCTGCCATTTATGCCTCCTGACTGAAGGCCATGTGCTATAAATGCAAAACTGCAGCTGGAGATTACACCAGTCGCCGTAAATGTCACAGGGATGATGACTTCTAATAGAGGCAGCAGATTCTAAATTCAACAACACCTTGACTTCTCTCTGTTGTGAAGCGGAATCAATGCCACTATGAAAGGAACAAGCAACTTCAAAATTTTTTCCTTAATGATTTTTAAAATAAACTGCGAAGAGGTGAAGAGATAACAAGAGCAGCGAGCTGTAGTCAGGCTCTCACAAATGATTTTTATTGAGAACTCTGTGGAGTCACCATCTATCCCTCCACTGACCTTTAGCACCCTCATCTGTAGTCTGCTCTGGTATAGTCCCCAGCTTCACTCTCCTGTTCAGCAGAATTCCGTCCTTTCGAGTATTCAAAATGTAATTCTCATCTAAATGGTAAATCCCTCACATTTATCTAATTTCCTATAGAACCTCCACCTATTGCTTTCCACTAAACTGCAGAAACCTTGCTTATGGAGTCTAGCAAGCTGATTTATATCAGGGTTTCCCCCAGAAAAGTTGTTAGGCCCGGTGGCAAGTATCTTTTGACGAGGGCCGGCGGCCAAGTGTCTTTTCTGATGGGGGCCCGGCGCGGGCCAGCGACAGACTGATGGCAGCATTAAGGTAGGGCCCTATAGTTTCTGTGATAACAGAATCATGGAAGGAATCACGGAATTGAGAATTTAAAAAAGCTATAACACAGATTCCATAGGGCCCTACATTAAGTCAGTGCTAAAAGCTGACTGGAGATTTGAAAATATAACTACGTAATGTGAATGTTGTTATAAATAAGTCATTTATTCAACACACATTTTTAAAAATCAACAACTATTTACAGCATAGCATAGTCTTACAAAGAATCTGACAACAATGTACAGACTTGGAATGCTGTGTTTTCAACAACAACACAATAAATTAAATTAAATTAAAATAAATAATATCAAAGTTTTTGCACTCTACAAAAAACTTGAAAAAAGTCCTGATTGGCTGCTGATTCTTACAGCCTTGGAATGCTGGGCACATTTCAACAACAACAAAAGAAATTAAAATAAATAATATCAAAATTTTTGCACTCTACAAAAAACTTGTATTCAAGTCCTGATTGGCTATTGAATCTTACAACAAGCCTTGGAATGCTGGGCACATTTAAATAGGGATGGGAATTGCGAACCGGTTCCAAGTTGTCCTATTCATTGGAATCGTATGGCTCCGAGCTTATCGATTCCCCTTATCGAAGCCAGCATGTTTTACGACAGCTGCGCATTGCAAAACAATGACGTCTCAGGTGTTTGTTTGGGATGGCAGCTGTCACAACAAATTTTATCCGGGCTGCCAGCCTTGATACATTCTGTTGAGATAAAGATTCTAAGACAACTCAGCAATTTCTCTGAATTAACGTGTTATTTTCAAGCCTGAAATGTGATTCTATGACTAAATGTCATGTAGTTGGCTATCTCCCTGGATATGAAGTAAATGTTTTTACCAATACATTATAATAATAAATGTGATTTTATCCATGGAAATAGTTATACAAAAAGGCAAAATAAATGTCATGTTTGCGATCGTAGATGTCAGAAGGAAATGACACTGACAAAAAAAAAGTTTGCAAAAAGGCAAAATAAATGTCATGTTTGCGATCGTAGATGTCAGAAGGAAATGACACTGACAAAAAAAAAGTTTGCTCTCTTTGCAGTGGTTTGGGCTGGAAACGAGCTGTAAGAGCGGGATATGCACAACACTGCCTACTTATTGGCTACTGAATCTTACAACAATGTACAGCCTTGGAATGCTGGGCACATTTCAACAACAAAATATCTATGCATCTGTGTTACTGACTGTTTGACTAGCTAGCTAAGTTAGCTAAATGACCACGTTGTCGTGCACATCAATGTCACCAAGCTAACGTTATTAATAAACAAGTGAAGTCGTTATTTAGATGGTGATTAATAAATAATGTAATGTTATGTATCGACCGTTACCTTCATGCTACTAGTTTAACGTTACCTACACACTGCTTAAGTTAATATAAAAAGAATGTACTTACCGACGAGATGAAGTGATAACACAGTTAGTTAGTTAGCCTACTAAAGAAATGGTGCCTTGCTAGGTACCGTTAGCTTGTGATAGTTGGAAGCATCAAGTGTTGAACGTCACTCTGCACATGAGGGTAAAGAACAGCCCTGCTGTTTTCCTATAGTGCGTTCACGTTTTAACCAACAGATGTCACTGGTGAGCTTTCCAACCAAGCCGCCCCAATGTAACTGTCGTTTAAAAAACATCTTAAAAATACATTAAAAAAAAAAAAATTCCCCGATGCTTAGGCCCGGCGGGGGGTTAATTTAGGCCTGGCAGGCCACCGGGCTTGCAATACACTGGCAGAAACCTTGTATATCACATCCCTTTCTTCCCCCGCCTTAATGCAGGAACCCAGAGCAGTGTGAGAAGCGAGCTCGTTTGGCCAGCTGTGCGGTGGACATCGGCCACGCCCAGGACACAGGCAAGAAGGCGTGCTCTCGACCCCTGCTGGACGAGTCCCGCTCCCTTTTCCACTGTTACATCAACGAGGAAGAGCGGGGTGGGGGCGGTGGTGGGGTGAAGGGCAGGGGTGGGGGCGGGGCTAGGGCTGGACAGGCCCCTAGCCTCGATCTCCACGGCGCGCCGACAAGCCAAAGGACAGACAGGGAGGCCAACTTCCTGGCGCACTTCAACATCCCGAACTTTGTGAACTCGGAGCACAGCTCCACACTGGGAGATGATGACCTGCTGCTCTGCGAGCCTCCAATCATCCTGGACAGCGTGTCCTGCCCCGAAAGTGCCCATCACATCATCAGCTGAACTCCTCACACCAGGGTACTTTTCTGTGTGGCCTTCATCAGCGGACAACAGTGCCATCTGCAATGCTAATGAGCGCTTGTACACACAGCTAATCACTTTTCGTCACCTACAGTTTTGAACCGGTGTCTTTATTTAACTACTGAAACACAGTTCAGGGAAACCACTGTGTGATTGAATATTAGTTGTAAATAGAAAAGGCTTCATAGCTATCTGTCAGCCTCAGATCTGTCAGTGCTGGGCGAAAGACCATCAGTGGAGATTAGCTTTCCTGCGTCATTATCTCATGTACACAGGGAAGTTATTGGTAAGACGCTAAAATGTAGCGATTTTAATTTTAAGTGTAAAAGACCCGCAGAATACAGAGCATGTGCTAAATTGGTATGTCTAGACATTCTGCACCATACGGTCAGGTCCAGAATTTGTGGTACCCTTTGCCTTGATAAAGATAAAGAACAAAAAAAGCTGTATTGAACTAAAGAAGACAAAAGAGACAAATGTAAAAAATAGAATCCATTTATACTAATGCAGTCATTTCACAAAAAGATTGGCGGCATAATTAATGGCATCCCTGTTTTTAAAACATCAAAAAAAAATGGTGTACTCTTCCTTTGCAAGGGTGGAATTACCAAGTCATCTTCTAGGGTTTTGGATTTGTGATATTTTTCCATTTATTAAAATAAATTACAATTACTTATATGCTCTTATCCAAAGTGACTTACGGAACTGAATAACATCAGTGTCAGTCTTAATAATACAATAGCATTATCACCAAGGCCCAAAGATAATGAATAAATACAGTAATGCTAACATTTTACAGTATAGTAACAAAAGTAAGTTCCACTAGACTGATAGCCTATCTTTGCAAACAGCTACACCAACAACATGATCTCAAAAGGAATCCAAAAGAAAGGATAGCTAAAGGGGGGGTCAAGGGAACCATGGTGCAGCCTGAAATGGGTTATCATGACTGTGTTGTGTGAAGCTCATTCTGCCACTGGTAGCAGAATGGAGAGGTCTGGTTGGTGCAATGTGGTCTGATGACGTTTTGAAGATATTATGGTCCACTAATCAAAGACCAAGGTTTTGAATTTGACTCAAGTTGATATAGGAAGCCAGCGGAGGCTACTGGACAGAATCTTTGAAGATCCTTCGGTCTGTGCTTGTGTATTAGCCTCTTCAATTCGCAAATTTTTGAGTGGTTCAAGTCTGAAGACTTAGGTGGCACTGCAAAAAAAAGTAATTTTGTGGTCATTTCATTGTCCCATTTCTTGGTTGATTTTGAGATACTTGGGATCAATGCAGAAAGGTCTTCCTTTTCCAGTTTGACATCTACTTTGTGGGAAATAGTTATTAAAAACAACAGAAACCCTTTTCTCTAAAATATACATAATAATTTTTGCTTTTTTGAGGTGTACAGTAATAGCATTTTTAAACTTTTATTTTATACAGCCTTTTTTGGTCATGTTTATCAAGGGTATCAGGTCACTACTTGTGCAATGTGCTAAGATGTTTTTCAACTATTTTTCAGTTGTGTAAATTAATGTTAGTAACTGCTGGCACAGTGACAGTACATTGTTTCATATTCAGCTGTCTGGTGTGCCTACTTGATAGACATAGGGGGTAGGGCATACTAATGTTTTTAATGTTGTAATTGTCAATCGTGGTATTATGCACACCATTAAGTCCTGAACATTGTAGCAAGACTTGCTTCTAAAGTACATACTGCCGTTTAATGTTTACTGTTTTCATCTGAACCATTTTTCTTATGAAGTACACACTTACCATGCTTGCTCAAAAACTTACTAAAAAGCTGTAGCAGAATAAAGTTTCATATATACAAATGAAAAAATGTACTGCCTGTTTGTACGATCATTTCATTTTTCAATGTGACACAAGTTTTCCAGTATTCCCAGTACAGTACTTCCCTTCTCAAACATCCATTCATTAAAATAAAATTGCACATAAAGTTAATAAACCATAGTCAATGCAATGAATACCGTGACTTCCACGGATTAACAATATTTTGTCACTGTTCAAATATGACTGTAAGAAACAAACTGCGTAACTACATATCAGGCTTGTGTAATTTCTGTTCCTGGAAATACACTCATTGACCCCATTATTAGGACCCCTTTTAGCCTCCAGAACAGCCTGAATTCTTCACATCAGACTCTGGAGCATTTCCGGCAGGTTTTTTTGGCCACATTCATGTCGTGAATCTCCCCTTATACTTAATTTCAAAGGTGCTCTATTGAATTGTAATCTAGGAATGATGCAGACCAATGGAGTAAACTGAAGTCACTGCTATGTTCATCTATCCAGCCTGGAATACTGTGTGCTTTGTGACACAGCGCATTATCCTGCTGGAAGTCTCCATTTTGAAAAGGGTAGCCTGACTGGCCATAAAGGGATCAATGGTCAGCAACAATGCTTAGGTATGCTGTGGGATTTAAATGATGCTGAATTGCTATTAATGGGCCTAATGTGTGTGAAGACAACATTCCCTACACCATTACCACCACCAGCCTGCACCATTACCACAAAGCAGGATGAATCCATTGTGACCCAAATTGTGACCCTACCATCTGAATATTGCAGCAGAAATTGAGATTGCCCAGACTAGGTGAGGGTTTTCCAGTCTTCAAACGTCCACTGTTGCCTCATCTTCCTGTCCCTAGCAGACAGGAGTGGAACATGATGTGGTCTTCTGCTGCTGTAGCCCATCTGCTTCAAGGTTTGACGTGTAGTGCGTCCAGAGACGCCCGTCTGCACACCACTGTTGTAAACTGCGCTTATTTGAGCATTTACAGCCTTTCTGTTAGCTTGCACAAGTCTGTTCTTCTCTAACATTAACAAGGTGTTTTTGCCCACAGAACTGCCTCTCACATTGGATGTTATTTTTTCTTGCACCATCCTGTGTAAACTCTAGAGACTGCATGAAAATAACAGGTGGGCAGCTATTTCTGAGATGCTGGAACGAAAAAAATTTGGCACCAACCACCAACCATCACACCATGGTCAAAGGCGCTTAGATCACGCACCTAGTCCATTGGCATTTGCTTTTTATTTAGTTAAATGTTGAATTACATGGGTTGTGAAATGTATAACTGTATCAAATGTATAAGTTACTGGAGTCTGGCATTTCTGTTTTATGACAGTTTAATAGCTACTAGTTAGCCATTAACTTTTCAGCATGTTCAGTTATGAGACAAGGCTCCATTGCCTATGCACAATTCCTGAGACCCGTGATACTACCTATCACATGGTCAGATTTAGATGTTACATCCATACAGTATTATAGTTAAAATACATCCCTATTTACAGATGCCACTGGTAAATATTTAAGTACGATGCTAAAGGAAATCATGCTCTGATAAATATACTTACTGGTGTCCTGCAGCAAAACTTTTTTTTAGAGTTTGAGAATAAATTTAAATATGCGACAATTAAAATTGACAAAAGTAGAAAAATGAACTTTTACTTTTGTTTTAAATTAATTACAAAACTACACACACAGGATCATAAAACATGTCAGCAACAGAATAACAATGAAATATATCACACACATTATCCGAAAATAGCTAGAATAAAATATTTGCAAATGTATTAAAAAATAAATTAATTACCTAAGGAGAAAATGCCATTTTTTGTGGTCTTGCCCTAAAACATGGGTTGATTTACACATCGCAAACCCGACATGACCACAAAAGAACCTCCAATCAGGAACCTAAGTGCAACCAAAAATGTTAACCCTACTGGAGAACAGGGGAAACCTCGGAGCACAGAATGTGCAGATCCAGTGACCCTTCAACCCTCCTGATCCCCTGTTCTACTGTCACTCATGCCACACACAGCGCGGAGAATAAGAGCACAATCTGCAGCACAGAATCCTGTTCCCTTTTCTTGTTATTGATCATATACTGTAGGCAGTAATATGTACGACACTTTTTCTAATAGCTGCTGAAACAAGCAACACCATTTCTCCAGTTGCTGGTAAGTGCAACATTATTTCAGCAACTGATGGTGTGTGCACCACTGTTCCAGCACATTATTCTCCTGAGCTCTTCACAAAGCATTCCCCTTCAGTTTCTTTCTGCATCAGGTTAAATGGGCAGCAGACTGAGGAAATAAAGCACCACACAGGTCCTTCTGCGCCTGCAGCATACGCAATTGAAAGACCGGTGGCAGGAGGACCTGAATGCGATCAATAGCAATAACGCCAATCTGCAGCTGTTGTGGTGCGGTCCTGCAGTGAATCAGCACTGGAGGGAAACCGGGCCACTCTGTGGGTTCTGCCTCAAACCCCGGCGGGTCAGCTTCCCCAGCCAAACGGTTCGGCTCTAGAAGCTTCCGGGACGGGGATGACCACGCCCTGCCTCTGCAGCTCTCTCAGAACGTCCAGGATGGAGTCCAGCTCCACCCGGAAGGCCTCCAGCTCCTGGCCCTTGGCTTGCGCCTGCTTCCTCCAGCGCTCCACCTCCTTCTGCTGCTCCGCCTCCACCACCACCCGCGTCTGGGCGATCACCTGCGAGCCGCAGGGGTTAAGCAGCTCAGGTAGGGTCACGGGGCCGCGCTGCTGATGCTCACCGACAAAGCACACGCTTCCCACTTACATTTACATGCACTTACACTTACATTTACACCAGAAGCATTTACATAGCATGGCACAGAGAGCCTGCGGTGGTAATGAATAAAGCCCATAGAAATGAAAATGTACGCATATTTGATTTGATAGTGTGTGCGTGTGTGAAATGTGTTCACTGTGTGTGTGTGTGTGTGTGTGTGTGTGTGTGTGAAATATGTGTTTACTGTGTTATTGTGTGCGTGTGTGTGTGAAATATGTGTTTACTGTGTTATTGTGTGCGTGTGTGTGTGTGTGTGTGTGTGTGAAATATGTGTTTACTGTGTGTGTGTGTGTGTGTGTGTGTGTGTGTGTGTGTGTGTGTGTGTGAAATATGTGTTTACTGTGTTATTGTGTGCGTGTGTGTGTGTGTGTGTGTGTGTGAAATATGTGTTTACTGTGTGTGTGTGTGTGTGTGTGTGTGTGTGTGTGTGAAATATGTGTTTACTGTGTTATTGTGTGCGTGTGTGTGTGTGTGTGTGTGTGTGTATGGGCATGTGTGTGGAGTACCTGCTGCAGCTCTCTCTCCCTCTGTGTGTATCTGAGCTCCATGCTCTCGATCTTTCTCTCCAGGGCGCTGAAGTGACGGAACTCTGGGGTGTGAGCCTCCTTCGCTTCCCTGAGGTCCTCCAGAAGCTTGGCCATCTACAGTGACACGCACATGCGCACACACACACACACACATCAACACACACACACACACACACACACACACACACACACACACACACACACACACACACCTTAAGAGACTCAATCACAAATCCCCCATGAGGCGGAGTGAGTGTTAAAGAGGTGAGGCCATACCTGGGTCTGCAGGGTTTCCTCTCGCACCTGAGACAGTGTCAGAGCCTCCCTGCAGCCCTGCAGATCCTTCAGCTGGTCCCGCAGGTGCCTGATCATGATCTGCAGTTATGAGGTCAGAACAAGGTGAGAAAACTGCACGTCTGCTCTCTGTTTGCATTGGACATAACATGGACTCACACCGCTGATTACAGCATACTGCTCCATCAACAGGTCTCTATGACCCAGCGGTCAGCTGTACACTCCTCCAACTCAACCCCAAACGCCATGTGAGGACAGCAGTGTAGGACAACTGGGGCTTGTGTCCTTAAGGTTTCAGGTTTGATTCCAAGGTAGGACGTCTGCTGTTGCACCCTAGAGGTACATAACCTGCATTGCTTCAGTATATATATTCAGGACATATATTCAGGATACTATTTGAAACATGCAAAAACTGTGCTTTGGATAGTTGCTTTGGAAAGTTCCTTGGATAGGAGCTTCAGCTCAATGCCTGTAATGTAATGTAAAGCTGATTCTCTCTTGACCTAGGCACTTAATCCAAACTTTTGTTTGTAAAAACTTCAGCGGAATAAATATAGTTTGTTCAAGCTTTAAGTCTAAATGTCATTCTGGACACGGGCATATGTCAATAAATATCAATGAAGTAACGGCTGCTGCCCTATCCATCTGCACTCCCCCCACTGGGTGTGAGTGCGTACATGTACCTCTTGCGTGGACATCTGATTGGCCAGTTCAGCCACTTTGGAGGCGGAGTGTTCCAGGGCGTGACGAGCCAGCAGGCCCTCCAGCTCCTTCTGGTGCTGAGACCGGAGCGCTAGCAGCTGCTCCTCAGCACGCTCCCGCGTCCTGTAGGGGGCGACAGAGGGAGGCGCTGAGTACAGATCCCTCCATTTATCAGCTGTTGGGAGGGTCATAAGACTGCCTAACCTGTCAGCGCAGTGCTGAAACACAATTCCAGAATGCATCCTGTGCAAAATTGGTACAGCAACATACTGTCCATGAGTGGCAGTGAGGCAGATTCGATTAGAGCTTAATTAATTCCATTATGTTGAAAGTGTAGCTTAATTAACACAATAGTGATTTTGTTTTAAACTTGACAGGCAATGACACGTTTGAGTCATGTAATTCATAGTCATATGTTACTATGAATTACATATTCATAGTAATTCATAGTAACTAAACCAGTGTACATTTGGTTTGGGTTTCTATTTGTTGTTCATCATCTGTATTGCTTCATGTCTTTTTGCCTATATGGTTTCTTCTATATAATTAGATACAGACAAAAAATAATTGAAAATGTCAGTTCAAAACAATAAATATCAATAATCTTCTGGTTAAAAACTTACGTTTTATTTAAATTTTCACAAAAATGATTTATGTCCCCATGCCTTTATTGTGATGGACTTTAAATATCACATCTTTACCAAAAAAATGAATGACATTTTCATTGGTAAATACAATCTAGCAGAGGTAAATGGCAACCATTACTCATACATATTGCTCATACTGTTTGGAATTACAGATAGAGAAAGAGTATTTTTTTGCCTAAATTGCACTTCTGTATTTGTTTAAAATCCCATCGATGTCCTGGGCACATCTGACCCAGGCTAACAGTTTGAGAGGTGCTTAAAAAGTCAACCGCACACAAGGGCTAAGAGAGCATCGCGAGGATGAGCGTGAGTGGGTGTGTGAGCCAACGCCACACTTTTACTGAGGGGGGGGGGGGGGGGGGCGGGGGGCGGGGGAGTCCCCAGCTGCAGACCGGTCTGCCTGAGGGACCGTGAGAGGAACGCTGTGGGCCCCGGACCAGTCCGTCTGAGGGACCGTGAGAGGACCGTGAGAGGAACGCTGCGGGCCCCGGACCAGTCCGTCTGAGGGACCGTGAGAGGACCGTGAGAGGAACGCTGCGGGCCCCGGACCAGTCCGTCTGAGGGACCGTGAGAGGAACGCTGCGGGCCCCGGACCAGTCCGTCTGAGGGACCGTGAGAGGAACGCTGCGGGCCCCGGACCAGTCCGTCTGAGGGACCGTGAGAGGACCGCTGCGGGCCCCGGACCAGTCCGTCTGAGGGACCGTGAGAGGAACGCTGAGGGCCCCGGACCAGTCCGTCTGAGGGACCGTGAGAGGACCGCGAGAGGAACGCTGCGGGCCCCGGACCAGTCCGTCTGAGGGACCGTGAGAGGAACGCTGCGGGCCCCGGACCAGTCCGTCTGAGGGACCGTGAGAGGAACGCTGCGGGCCCCGGACCAGTCCGTCTGAGGGACCGTGAGAGGACCGCTGCGGGCCCCGGACCAGTCCGTCTGAGGGACCGTGAGAGGAACGCTGCGGGCCCCGGACCAGTCCGTCTGAGGGACCGTGAGAGGAACGCTGCGGGCCCCGGACCAGTCCGTCTGAGGGACCGTGAGAGGAACGCTGCGGGCCCCGGACCAGTCCGTCTGAGGGACCGTGAGAGGAACGCTGCGGGCCCCGGACCAGTCCGTCTGAGGGACCGTGAGAGGAACGCTGCGGGCCCCGGACCAGTCCGTCTGAGGGACCGTGAGAGGAACGCTGCGGGCCCCGGGCCCTAACGTGCTCCTCATTAAGCTCCGTGCCCCCGCTGTCCTTTTCCACACTCACACAACGGCCGCGTGCCCAACTCAAGAGGACCCGCCTCATTAAACCGCTTCTAAAGAAGCGCTTTGTCTAATCATGTCCCCTTTGTAACTGAAGTAGGCCACCGCCTTTTGCATCAGGTTCCATTTTCTGTTAGTCCGATGCATTTCGTAATAAATCATTTTTTTGTTGGTTTTATTTCTTAGACAATGGGGTGCTTGTAATGGTTTGAATAAGAACCGAATGACCCAAAACAACCAATTACGTGTCCACATATCTCGCATCGTGTACATCACCATGGAAATAAATGCAAAAATAACAATGGCAACCCTGCCACACTATTAAACCAAAGTCATTGATTGACCTGGCTATTGATCAAAGCAAGAGCGGAGAGGATTACAATAGGGAAATGACAGCAGTAGGTCTGAGCCAATTACACCACACATCTTCACTTTATACCCATGGCATAACCCAAAGCAGTCAAATTACCATTCATCTGATAGATGTTCTTTACATTTTAAAATATGGCTCAATACAGCTTTTTACGCAGTTTGGCTTGGAGGACGCGCTGGCTGATAATGATGCTAACGACGATATAGCATGGCTCTGAGCCTGCCCTCCACCTACGTAAATGAACAGAACCACTAACATTTAAATAATGACTTCTTGGCTCTCCATGCAAAACTGCAAATTCGGTACCTAAGTTTGGGAGTCTGAAGTTCTCTCAGCTCAGGGAGGTGTGTGTGTGTGGGAAAAGTGTGAGAGTGTGCGTGTTTGAAAGCATGAGTGTGTGCGTGTATGTGTGCGCGTGAGTGTGAGTGCGTGTGTGTGAAAGTGTGCGAGTGTGTGAA